>SJYX01005051.1:165873-218522 GCA_006410675.1 Oreotragus oreotragus
TCGTGAAGATCTTTTTTGTACAGTTCTTCTGTGATTTCTTGCCACCTCTTCTTAATATCTTCTGCTTCTATTAGGTCTATACCATTTCTGTCCTTTATTGTGCCCATCTTTGCATGAAATGTTCCCTTTGTATCTCTAATTTTCTTGAAGAGATCTCTAGTCTTTCTCATTCTATTGTTTTCCTCTATTTCTTTGCACTGAACACTGAGGAAGGCTTTCTTATCTCTACTTGCTATTCTTTGAAACTCTGCATTCAGGTGGGTATATCTTTCCTTTTCTCCTTTGCCTTTAGCTTCTCTTCTTTTCTCAGTATTTGTAAGGGCTCCTCAGACAATCATTTTGCCTTTTTGCATTTCTTTTTCTTGCTAATAAAATAGCAATAAAATAATATATTCTTATTTATCCTATAGGTAGTGTATAGTGAAGTAAAGTAAAAGGGTTAGTTGCTCAGTCGTGTCTGACTCTTTGCTACCCCATGGACTGTAACATATACTTAATTTGTATATAAAGAATCTAAATACTGCAGAAAGGTCACATACCCGATACAGGTAGGTGTACAGTAAAAAGCAAGCGCCCGTTTGCCCTGTCCCCTGACACCCCCCCACCACATCCTCCCTCCATAGTCTGCACAGCTCTTTCTCCTGCTGTTTCCTTGCTCTCTCCTGTTCCAAGCCCCTCTGCTGGCTCTGAATGGTCTGGTCATGGTGACCGCCCCTCTTAGGCCAGCTTGGCTGAGTTGGAATTGGAATTTTCTGTCCTGTCCTTGGTCTTTGTTTCTCTCTCCCAACTCTGGGAGGCTGCTTTAGTTTCCTGCGACACGGAGGTGCTGCCTTTTTAAAGAGCCCGTATTAAAAAATCATGCCTCTTCTGGCCCGGCTGACATGTCTGGGGAACATCTTCATGCCCTTTCTAAAACAACCTCCCCTCTAGTTATTCATCTGCCATGCTCTTTCTTTTGGATAATGAGAAAATGAGATGTAGCAGAAGGCCATTAATCTGAGACCTGGATGCTTTAAATTGATGGTAGCAGGAATTTGCACTAAACTGACAGTGACCTTTATGCTTTCAGTAAGCAGAGAAGTTAGAAAGGAGAAATTAGTAGTGATACCAGATTTGGGGGAAGGGAGTAGCTTATTTCCAGCCAGCCTGATGTCTTAGTGGGCATTCACGTGCTACTCACAGGGGACCTCTAGGTATTGCAGGGCACACTTTGATGAACTCTCGACCAGTATATTTTGCTCTTTAAATGTTTTGAAAGCTCTATACCATCATTCCTTTGTAGTATTGATATTTGCATGAATTTGAGCCATTCTTCTCTCTATTGGGTCAAATTAGTACCATTTTCTTATAATTGCCATTGGCATCTGCCGTGAGTTAGGCTGTGCTCAATACTTTGTCTCAGTTATGGTGTAACTGTAACCAGCCCAGCTCACTTCTCTACTCCTATGATGGGCATTGGGAAAATCCTCCCATCACCGCCATCCATGCTGCTCTGAGGCCAGCTGGCCACTCCACTAGCCAAGCCATATGGGTGGTCCTGTCCATCTCAGAAACCAGCTCAGGTGCTAAATTCAGATTAAAGTTGTAGCTCTGCCTTAATTTGGTTTCACAAAACCCTTTGAAATGTCAGTCATTATTACCTTATTTTAAAAAAAGAGAGAGCAGATGAGCCAGGCTGTCTCTGTTTTCTGCCTTGGCTTCCCCAAGGCCCTGGGAGGGCCCCGAAGGCCTGGTCCGACTGCTGGCCAAGAAGTTGGCTGGAGCCCGGGCTCCCCAGGGGGCATCTGGCCTCTCCCACCTGTGATTTGATCAGAATTAATTACCACAGTCAGGGAAATCCTTCCCTCAAAGCAGTTCCCTTCTCTTGGCAGTTGGGTTCAGTGTCTGGAGAGCAGCAGGGAGAGGTGGGTTTGGGTTTTAATGGACCAAAGCTGAGGGGAAGGCCGGGAAAGCGGGTTTGGGCCAGAGCAGCCTGCAGCTTCTTGAGCTCCCCTCCTGGAGGACGGTGTCCCGGGCTTGCCGAGACAGGAGAAAGAGGCCGCGCGCAGGTGGGCCCCATGCCGGGGACCTGTCACGGGAACCGGAGGGGCTCGGGGCAGCACACATGCCACTGTCTCATTCAGGGCCTCTGGGGCTGTGGCCCTCGTCCCCAGGTCGGGAGCCCAGGCCCTGAGAAGCGGCAGGGATCCGGCAGCCTGTCCTCCTAGCCTGACCTCGACGCTCCCGTTCCTGGATCCAGAGTTCAGGCGGACTCTAGGGCAGGAATGGAAGGGCAGCATGACAGCCAGGGTCCTCGGTCCGGGGGTGAGGGCTGGGGGGAATGTGGGACTCGACAGCAGTACGCGAGCCGCCGAGTCAGGCAGAGCGCTTGCTCCCACCCTCCACTTTCTCCCATGCTCCTTTTCGGTGGTGAAGTGGCGAGCTCTGCCGTTGCACTGGGGCACAGGAGGGAGCTTCGAAACGGGCTCCGAGGAGCCAAAGCACATGTCCTTCTCTTCGAAGCCCGAAGCTCCCGCCGCACCCTGCATCAGGCTCTTCTGAGCCCTGCGGGCAGCCCTCCGTGCAAGGAGCTTGCAGAGCAAGACCACAGCGTCTGTGTCCCCCACCCGCAGCCTTGGGGGTGGGAGGTCCCAGGCCAGCCTGAACCTCACACTGGCACAGGCCTCCTGCAGAGCCCTCGTGCGGACAGCAGATGCACCATGGAGAGTTCGAGTGGTGGGGTTGATACCTGAACCCTGACGGCGGGTTTGCAGTGGCTGGGACTCAGATGAACCCTGAAGTCTGCTGGCAGGAGAGGAACTCCTGGAAAGGCCTCTCTGGAGGTTCCATGTGCAAGGCTCTCTCCGTCCCTCTCACACAGGGTGCCCGCACTGTAAGAAGGCCATTCCACACTTCACTGCCACTGCTGATGCCTTCAAAGATGACCGAAAGGTAAGGACACACTTCCTCTTCATCTCTTGTCCCACCTCCAGCTTCCCACTCCAGTGCCCACACCTTCCTCCCTTCTGTTCAGGTTGCCCTCCCCAAGCAGCTTCTGCTGAGACAGAGGGATTTCTGGCAACCAGGACATCCTTTTTAGAAGGCAGGATCGAGCTGGCTGCATTTATGCTGCAGAATCGACTGAAAGGGATACACTGAACCGTTACAGCCCTTCCTTGAAGGAGGGGGTGGTAAAGGGGTCATTTGTTCATTCTTTTTTAATGCTCACATCTTTTTACGGTAGGATTTGTAGTCATGCACTGCTTGTGTAATTAAAAGTACAAATAAAACTATCCCACAAAAGTCAACTGGAGGCGGCCAAGGTGGAGGAGAGCAAGGCCATGGGAACGGAGCCTCATCCCGCCTAAGTGAAAGACTCCTGCAGCTGCTGACTGATGAAGCAGAAAATTAACAAGCTGGAGCTGCAGATCGGCTTAGAGCACAGGGAGGGGGCCCCAGGCAGTCCCCCAGGCAGCTCCAGCAGACCAGGCAGACTCCGAGGCTGCGGGGGCATATGGCAGCGAGAAGACCCCAGAACTCAGGCTAGTGCGTCTGGGTTGCTGCTAAGATGCGTGAGCTGTAAGACTCTCCAGGTCTCAATGTTTTCTTCTTCTAAAGTCACAGCGCTGGTTTAGATGGTCTCAAAGACTCTTCCCAGCCTGGGACTCCATTGTAGGAACCTGTCCCCTGAAATGCTCCCCAAACACACTCACACACACCCAGATCCAAGGTCCAGTACATCTCTGCCTTATTTTTCCAGGTGGAATTGTCAGGCGCAGCTTGGGCAGGGGGGATACAGATGCTGAGATTGCCTTGCGTTGGCCCCAGGATGGCAGTGATGGGGTGGTGAGAGCTGTATAGGAGCAGTGAGTTAGAGGAAGCCAGGCACATGTGGGAGGACTCAGGCTCCAGACACCGTCCCTGAATCAGGAAGTCCCATGGTCACCTGCGAGCCCTGCCTGTGCCCTTGAGACCCCCTTCACCATCAAGCGGGAATATAAGGACCAGGAACACTTCTGTCCTCTCCCTGGCACTTGGCTTGCGTTGAGAGAGGCACGGCAGGGAGGTGCTTCCTGTCTTCCGTCTCCCTCACCCCTCCACCCGCTTCTGCCACCCTCGACCTGAGCAGGGTGGCTGCTCCCAGCCTGGCCGCTCCAGCACAGCCCAGGCTGCTCATCCCTGCAGGGCTGGGCGTGGGTTGGTTCAGGGAGGCCTTTACTCCCCAGGACCAGAGCTGGACTGGCAGTCTCTCCAACACAGCTCCCATCATTCTTTACCCAGAACACTTGGTGTCCTGGGCACACAGGAGGGTGACCGGAGTGGGGGCTCCTCGCTCCTTGGCTGCTCAGGTCTCCAGGGCCCGTGAGGGGTTCACACCAGTCCCCATGAGACCAGGCTGGCTGTGCCCGAGGGCTGTTCCTTCTCTGCTCCATCCCCCCTGCTGATGCACAGGGGTCTCGTTTCCATGGTGACCCCCTCCTTCTCTGAGATACCGATATGCCTTTGCTTAATTATCTTAACTTGGGCCAGTAACATTGCTGACCTTTTCCTAGAGTTATTCCCCCTGTTATTCCTTGTCTCCCCTTCCAAGCCAGGCATCGCCCTCACTCATTTTCAGGAACACACTTAACTCTCTGTCCCAGGCAGCTGGCAGGCCAGCGTTCCTGGAGATGGCTCTCAGTAGCAGCAGGAAGCATCCTGTCTTCAGCCAGGGGCGCTGGTGCCGTGATGGCTGGGTGCCATCCTAGAACTATCAGATCAGAGCCTCGGGGGATGGCTCCAGGAATTTGTGCTGACCACAGGCTGGTGTTTAGGGACTGCTGGACTGTCCAGCCCTCTCCTCCTCCTGAGGGATGAAGGCCCAGAAAGGAGGAGCTGTGTCTCTTGCCCAGGGACACCCTGTGTGTCATTGACAGCCCAAAGTGGGTCTCCTGACTCCCAATTCTTCCTGACACCCCATGCTGCCACCTGTGAGGCAGAATTGCATTTTTTTTCCACCCAGAAGCTTGTCCCTGTTCCTTCCCCAATCAATATGCAGTTGGTTGTTCACTTCCATTTTCATAGCTAAAGTCAATATTAGCTCCTGCAGAGATTTATTTTACTGAATCAATAAAGCCACATGAGGCAGCTCATATTTTAACTGGGGAGCCTCCCCCTCCCAGGAGGTTACTGGGGACTTTAGCAGTTGACTTGCTGGGGGGGAGAAAGGGCCGCACACTGTTAGTGTTGGAACAGGAGGCGTTCTGGAGGTGGCCGTGAGGACAAGGATCTCAAGTGGAAGGCTGACCACTGGCCTAGCACAGTGGGGCCTATCTCTCACGGCTCAGCAAAGTGTCCCAGCCCGGGGGGTGGGGGTCAGCAGTTCAGCACAGCTCCTGGCCAGGTGCAAGGTCATCCCAGGAGCAGGCCCTGGAGCAGCGGGAGCCCCTCTGTGATTGGCTGGCGAAGCTAGGGTAGCTCTGGCTGTGTGGTGTGTGTTGTGTATCATCCCTCGAGTTCATAGAAGGGAGATCTCCCTGAGGGCAGAGACCTCGTTTGCCCTTGAATCCCCCCGTCTTGACGCCTGAAATCTCTGTAGATGTTGGCTGGATAAAGGGCCTGGGTAACATGTTTGCTAGTTCCTACGTGCTCCTCCTCTCCTGCTGATATGACTTCCGAAGCCTTTTGTTACGTTGCCCTCACAGTAGTTTAGTCACCTCGGTATTATTACTGTCTCATTTTACAGATGAGGAGAGTGAGTCTCAGCGAGGTTAAGTGGCTAGCCCAAAGCTACCAGATGGAAAGGGGCAGCATCAGAACCGAATGTATGGGCACTGTCAGAGGTCTCCCGGAAGCGGACTCGGGGCTGGACTCCTGTGCAGGGGCTTTCTGGGGAGGTGGTCCTGGGGAGCAGTGGAGGGGACGGAGGAAGGGACGCCAGAGCAGGTGTGTTAATGAGCAAATCAGTGCATGGCTGACTAGGCTCAGTCGCTGGAGACCTCAGCAGGGACAGAGTCGCCCCCTCGGAGGTCGAGGAAGCCGGGCGAGGTGTCCTCAAGCCTCTCCATCACTGGCCTCATTTCTAGCTCCCTTCAGCCAAGAGTTGCAGGTGCCATTGGCAAGTGTTGGACGGACGGGACGCTGCAGGACGCTGACAGCCACCTGCCGTGGAACAAATCTAGAAGTTAGTGTGCGTTCAGTGCTGTGGGTGAGTGGGTGCAAATCTTGAGGGGCTGTAAGGGGGGCAGCACTGAGATGAAATTGGGATAGATGTGGAGAGGTTTATTTGCCGCCTTCTTTCCAGAGAGTCTAAGCCACTTCCTGTAGAGGGCCCATGCTTGTCTCCCCTTCTGCTATAGAGACTGAGAGCTGAGGAGCCTTTGCAGCTAGAAGAAGCACTTCAGAAATGTACCTGGCAGCTAGATTAGGGGATTCAGAATTAGTACCCATTTTTTATTTAGTCAATTTATAAAACCATACACTACATTTCCCACAGCTCCAGGGAATGTATACAAATTAAATTCATAATTTAAAGCGGATGCAGGGAGAGCAGCGGCCTGGAGCAGACCTCATTAAACACTTTCACAGCCTAGCAGGGTAACGACAGCCCCTAGATGAGGGCTGCCCGGGTGCACGGTTCCCACCGGGCCGGCTGCTCAGCGCCTGCCCTGAGAAACGGAGCCCTGAAGATGGCCAGAGGAGCCTCTGCCTCACATTCCTAAATAAATCAGGAAGGGCTTTAGGGAATGAGCTGGAATTCTCAGAAGCCTGTTGGTACGTGTGGACACAGACAGGCAGCAAGCTGACCCTGCCTGAAGGAGACAGCTACCCCACTTTCCTAGCCACATATTGCTTATGGGAATGCAGGGCAAGAGCCCTCAGATTTGGCTTTTAAAGAAAAGCTGGAAAGCCAAACTTTATATAAAAATCTTTGGGCTCTTTTTCTAGGTTGGCAACTAAGTCAGATTCTTTTTTTCTTTTTTTTTAAATTTTCTGTGGGCCAAACAGAAGAGGACTGAGAGTCGAATAGCGATTGTGGGCAGAGGTTGCAGACTCTGCTCTAAGAGATCTCATCGTATAGAATGCTGTGTAGACGAGGAGATAGAAGGGGGCTTGAGGGTGGGTAAGTGGGGGATGAGTGACTGGTAACCAGAATGCAAAGCTTGCTCTTCACTATCTGTCAGCCCTGCTCACCTGGGCACAGGTAAATAAGCATGACTGTTGGTGCCCTGCAGGGCTCTCCTGCCTGAAAAGGGGGCCTCCATCCAAATGTGAATAACCAGCAGCCAGAGAACCCTGTGAGTCACAGCTGTTCCAGAGTTTTAAACCTCCAGCACAGTCATAGTTCTGTGTGGGCTCCTGAGTGGGTTCTGGCCCTCAAGGCGCCGTTTCCATTCCTCTCCTGGGTCCTGGCATGGGCTGGTCCTAGCTGGGTGCTCTTCCCTCGGGCCTTCATGCCGCTGGCTGCCTTATCACTGGTGGTTCAGATTAAATGTTAGCTCCTTGGAGAGGCCTCCTGGGCCATCCTGGTGAAAGCACCCCCTCTGGCCGTGGTCTATCCAAGCACCCTCTCAGTTCTTCAGGGCATCCTTTGGACTCCACAGTGAAATTGCTGGTTATGTGTCTGTGCTGCCTTCCTGCAGTAAGAATGTCAGTTGCTCGATGGCTGACTTTGTCATGGTCAACACTGTCCTCGTAGCATCCAGAGCAGGCTTGGCTTCATCAATCCCACCCCTCTTCTGTAACGCTTGTGGATTGCCCTTGCCATTAATCAGCCTTCTCTTCTCCCCTGCTGCTCTGTGACCCTCAACAGGAGAACAGTTCCCCATGTCTGCTTTGTACCCTCTTATTGGGAAGGAGCAATAAATAAGGAAAAACTGCCCAGCATGTGGAATTTGTTAGATGGGCAAGAAGAAGGCAGTGGCCAATTTAGGAATCTCTTTCTGGCCAAAACTTGTTTGCTTTAGTCATGTTGAACTCTGTCCCGGGTTCTGGAATGTGTTCCCCAGGATGGAATCTGCTTTTCCCCCTCCATCAGTCCTCCACCCAGGGGGCAAACTTTGCAGAGTGCTTCTGAACCCCTTTGCAGGCCATCCTGGCACCCTGGAGCACCTCCACACACCTCCTGTCATGCCTTGGATTTGCCTCTTTACCCAGCTCCCTGACCAGATTCTGAGCTCCTGCTGGGGACAGAGCCAGTGTTCTGGGCCAGTAGGAGTGCCTCTAACAGCAGCTAGCGTGTACTGACCTCTGACCACGTGCCCTTCATCTCCCCTGACTTATCTCACTCAGTCTTCAGGATATCCTGATAGCTGGGGTATTGGTACTGTCTCCATTTTACAGATGAGGATGTAGAGGCATGAAGATGCTAAGTGACTTCCCGTAAGTGTTAATATGCAACCAAGCCAAGACTGACACATGGAAAACTTGACTTCAAAGCTCTTATTCTTGACCTTGGTACTACACTGCCTCCCCAAAAAGATGTTCAGGAAATATTAGCTGATGAATGAATAAGTCTCA
Organism: Oreotragus oreotragus; assembly: GCA_006410675.1. NCBI lineage: Eukaryota > Metazoa > Chordata > Mammalia > Artiodactyla > Bovidae > Oreotragus > Oreotragus oreotragus. The sequence goes on from SJYX01005051.1 coordinate 174,352, forward strand.
CAGTGCCTCACAGAAAGTATCACAAACTTGTAGTGTTTACAGATGCTTTCAAGTCCTAATTTCCTTTACATTGTACTCTTGATTTTAAAGGGTAGTCTGAGGGCATTCCTCAACTGTCTGCTGGAGAATTAAAAGCCAAGTGCTGTTGGCCTCAGTGGAGCATGGGCTGGGGGTGCTTTGGTTCACTGTGTCCCTGCTGTTGGGAAGGAGCTCAGAAATCACAGGATCTGGGCCTCGGTTGCAGCCTTCACACAGAGGGTCCAGGCCTCAGCTCTCAGACTGGAGACCCCCATGCTGAGCCTCGCGTTCCTGCTCCCTGCAGATTGCCTGTGCCGCTATTGACTGCGTCAAAGAGAAGAACAAGGACTTGTGTCAGCAGGAGGCTGTCAAGGCCTACCCCACTTTCCACTACTACCACTACGGGAAGTTTGTGGAAAAGTATGACACCAATCCGACGGTGAGTCGTGGGGAGACCCTGCCTCAAGCTCTGTCTGCTGAGGGGGCAGGGAAACAGCCACTGAGGGGGCTTCCCAGATAGCACAGTTCAGCTGCGACGTTCAGAGCCAAGAAGGCGAGGCTCCGGCCTGTCTGGAAGGGAATCCCAAGAGGTTCTCATACAAGTCCTGGCCCAAGAGCAGGGTCGGGGCAGAGGAGGGTTCCAGGGTGTGGGAAAATTTCCTCACCCACTTTTCAGGGCTTCTCCATTGTCGAGCCGATGCTGCGCACGTGGCCCGGCCACCCCCTCAGGCGCCTGCGTGTGTCCAGAAGTGTGAGCACAGGGAGGGTCAGGGAAGGGGCGGGAGGGGAGGGTGTTACAGGAGGTACAGGCCCTCGTCTCTCCTCCTTCCCTACAGGAGCTGGGATTTACCAGTTTCATCCGAACGCTCCGGGAGGGAGACCATGAGAGACTCGGAAAGAAGAAGGAAGAGTTGTAATTTCTGCCTCAGAGAAAGCTTTTCCACTACACTGTGACCGATACCTGTTTTGTTCTTTCTGAATTTCCACGTGTTCTGAAGATGAGGTTTTTTATAGGCGCGTATGGCCGTTTTGTACAATTTTGAAATAAAACTCAACCGATTGTTCGGTGGTGTGGTCTATTTCCACGGAGCCTGAAGGTGGGTGCCGTTTCCTCCCTCCTTCTGTGTCCTCTCCTGGGGGACGGGGACCCCCACTCCTTGGTCACGTCTGTCCAGGAGAGACCCTGGGGCATGCGGGTGAGGAGGGAGGCAGGGATACTGGCCCCAATCAGCCACTGGAGAGCAGAACAGGGGAATCGGATCACGAGATAGCCTGTTGGACAATGACTGATTTGAGGGGGCAGGGGAGGGAACTGCATTAGGATGGTCAGGAAAATGGGATTGTGAAGCTTCTGGGAACTAAGCATTAGCTTTTTCTGGATCACTGTGGTTTTCGTTTGGAATGTATTTCGTTCCTGGAATGTATTTGCATATGTCTCTTTCTCTGGCTATTTCTGTCTTCCTCTCTCCATCCCCTCCCAGCTCTCCCATTAAAGAAGACTGAGTCTCCACTCCAGGGGATGGTGCAATGGTCAAGCCCAGGCTGGAAGGGCATCTAGAGTGCATTGGCGAGGGGGGCCGGGGGGGTGGGATAGGGGGGTGCTTTGTGCGGCAGCTGGCTCCTCACCCTGGCTGGAAAGGATGGTGTGTGGGATGTGGGGGGGTACTCAGTGTGCAGATGCGAGCTCCCCTCACCCCACAACAGTAACCTCCAAGTCTTTGCAAGCATACTTCTCATGGATGGGCACCATCCAGGCCTCACTCTGACACCCAGTCTTTCCCGGCTATCTTTCCCACTAGGCGTGCTCTCTGTATCCCTGCCTGTGTAGCACCGGCCCTGAGCTTAGCACTTCTGCCAGAGCCATGGCCGTCTCCACAGGAAGTAGAGCAGCCTCGCTCCGCTATCTGGACTTGAGTGTTCTGCCTCAGTCCTGCACTCCTCGGGGTGGTTCAGAGGTGGCGTCTCCAGAGCTGCAACACTGGGCAGCACACTTTGCTGGCCTTATTGGGGAGTTGGCCTGTGGGCACAGTTTCCTGGACCAGACCCTCCCTTGCAGCCCCTGCCTTCCTGCTGATGGGTTCCCCAGTAAGGGGTGGGAGCCGCAGAGTTCCCCGTGGCAGCCCTGACGAGCTGCCACTGCACACGGTGCTGTTAAGTGAGCCCGAAGGCCTTGAAAACCCTTGTTCAGGGGCAACGTCCCAACTTCCCAGTCCACCCACTGCCAGGTCACCTTTTATTTTCTTTAAGCACCCACTCTTTAAAATGGCCCCTGGTCTCCCTCCAGGTGAACAGATATGAAAGAAGCACATGTTTATCTTTACTGATCTCCACTGGTGCCATACGCTATCAGACAAGGAGCCATTTAATCCTGATGCTGAATGTCATATAGCTTCTCCTGCAAGGGGCTTGTGACAGCGTGTGCGCATATGGGCATGCTTAACAGTTGTTTGGAGTATCCGTGGGAGAAACGTATTTGTGTCTCCAAAAATGTTTTTAACTGCATTTTTAATACCTGAGAAAAGCCACTCCCTGGCTGAGGGCCACTGGTGCTCACGTTCAAAGCACAAGGCTTTCTTTCCATCTTATTCCGCAGTCTGGGTCGTCATCTGTGTGAGAACTTGAAAGCATCGGGAAATGGCGTTCTCACTCTGTATTTGCAGGTTTGTTAGTTATGGAGCCCGTGTCAGAGTGTCTAGTGTTTGCTATGACTTTGGGCATGACTGGAGCAAGTTCAGCCCAGCTCTGGGCAGCCGCGTCTGCAGACAGAGCTCCCTTCCTCCACTCTCCCACCCCCACCTCTCCCCCCGTGCCCCAGTTCTTGAGCTCTGTGCAGACTGGTTAGAGCATGGCCCCTGGTTAGCCCCATTCCCAGTGGCCGGCTCATTGCGGGTTCACTGGTCTTCAGTACAGTGTGCCTGCGTGCTCAGTAGCTTCAGTCGTGTCCAGCTCTTGGCGACCCCGTGGACCATAGCCCACCAGGCCCCTCTGTCCATGGGATTCTCCAGGCAAGGATACTGGAGTGGGTTGCCATGCCCTCCTCCAGGGGATCTTCCTAAGCCAAGGACCAAACCCAGGTCTTCAGGTTCTTTATCCATTGAACCACCTGGGAAACCCAATCTTCAGCCCAGACGCCTCCCTAACCCTCACTCGAGGACCTGCCATTATCCCCTCAGTTTCCCTAGATCTTACCTTTGCCAGATGATGTCTCTGAAAAAGCAAGGGTATGAGTTAGGAAAGCATGGATTTCCAGCCTTCATTCTGGTGGCTTTGGCATAAGCTTCACCTGTTTCTCTCCTTTGGGTCATTGCTTCCAGTCCATTCCCTCCTGGTCTGCCTTACCCTGTGGGCCCCTGTGCCTCTCGCCCATAGGTGATTGCCCATCAGCACTAACCAGGGCTCCCAGAGCTGACCTCCCCAACCCTTCCCATCTTCCCCATGTGACACCCTCCCTCTCTAGAGATGTCTGGCTTCCAGAAACTCTCCTATGCCAGGCACAGGCAGGTGCTGCTTTGGGTTCAGGAACAGATTTGCTCCTCCAATGTGAAAAGATGTGTAATCTCATCTAGAAAGCACCAGGAGGTGAAGCCTGGGGCTCACATTGCTTGCCCAAATCACACAGAATGGAGGAGGGGCCAGTGCTGTTCCCAAGAGGCTCCCAGGTACAGTGACTGGGCATTGCTGGTTGGAACTGAGCTCCCTGCAGGTATGTTTTTGCTGTTTACTCAAAGCAGTCAGTCCTAAAGGAAATCAACCTTGATTATCCATTGGAAGGACTGATGCAGAAGCTGTCGCTCCAATACTTTGGCCCCTTGATGCAAAGAGCCGACCCACTGGAAAAGACTCTGATGCTGGGAAAGCCTGAAGGCAGGAGAAGGGAACAACAAAGAATGATGGTTGGATGGCATCACCGACTCAATGGACATGAGTCTGAGCAAGCTCCGGGAGATGGTGAAGGACAGGGAAGCCTGGCGTGCTGCAGTCCATGGAGTCACAAAGAGTCAGACACGACTGAGCAACTGAACAACAATTATTTTATTATTTTAAGGCTGGAAGAATGGAACTGATATCCTTGAGCTAAATGTGAGAACCAAATTACTGTTATGTTCCTACCAAATATATGCCTGCCCCCAAATCCTTTTTTAGGCCGAGAATGTCCAACTTAGTGGCCATTAGCCACATAGGGCTATTGAGTATTGGAAATGTGGTTACTGCAACTGAGAAGTGTGCATGTGAGTGCCTTTTTTGTTATGAAATATACATAACAAAATTTACCATTTTCAAGTTTATACAGTTCAGTGGCACTAGGTATATTCACATTGTTGTGCAGACTCATATCATTATATCATTAATTTCCGACTCCAGAACATTTCCATCACAACAAACTGCAACTCCATATTCGTTAAACAAGAACTTCCCGTATCCACCTCCTCCCTGCCCCTAGTAACCACCATTCTACTCTCTGTCTCTGTAAATCTCCCTGTTCTAGGCACCTCATATAAGCTAGAGCATATATTTGTCCTTCTGTGTCTGGCTTATTGCACTAAGCATGATGTTTTCAAGGTTCATCATGTTATAGCATATGTCAGAATTTCCTTCCTTTTAAGGCAGGCTAATATTCCATCATATGAATGAAGATACCAAATTTCATCTATCCTCTCACCTGTCAATGGACATTTATGCTATCTGTGCCTTTTGGCTATTTCAAATAATGCTCTTGTGAACAAAATTGTGCAAATCATCTGCCTGAAGGAGTCCCTGCTTTCAGTTGTCTTGAAAGTGGAATTGCTGCATCATGGTAATTCTATGGCTAGTGTTTTGAGGAATCACAGTACTATTTTCAATAGTGGCTGCACCATTTTACATTTCTACCAGCAGTGCACATAGGTTTTAATTTCTCCACATCCTTGCCAAAAGTTATTTTCTGGAGTTGTGTGTGTGTGTTGATAATAGCCATCAAAAATTGAGGTCCAGAGGAGAAGGAGGCAACAGAAGATGAGATGGTTGGATGGCATCACTGACTCAATGGATGTGTCTGAGTGAACTCCAAGAGATAGTGAAGGACAGGGAAGCCCGGCATGCTGCAGTCCTTGGGGTCACACAGAGTCAGACACGACTGAGCAACAGAACAGCAACAATGGCAGGAAAGTGGTATCTCACTGTGGTTTTGATCTGTATTTCCTTAGTGATTAGTGATGCTGAGCACATTTCATTTGCCTTTTGGCCATTTGTGTATCTTCCCTGGAGAACTGTCTGTTAAGTCCTTTGCCCATTTTTGAAATGGATTGTTTGTGGAGTTTTGTTATAGTTGTTTCCATGTAGGAGTTCTTTATACATTATGGATATTAGTCCTGTATCAGATATGTGATATGCAGATATTTCCTTCCATTCAGTGGGTTGTCTTTCTTTTTGCTTTTCTTAATAGTGTCTTTGGATGCACACAAGTTTTTAATTTTGGCGAAGTCTGATTTATTTTTTCTTTTGTTGTCTGTGCTTTTTCTAGTAAATCATTGCTAAGTTTGAAGCTTTTCTCCTATGTTTTCTTCTAAGAGTTTTATGTCTTACCTTTGTGACTTTGATCCACTTTGAGTCAAGTGTAAGGTAAGAGTCCAGGTTTATTGTTTTGCATATGAATATCCAATTTTCCCAACACCATTTGTAGAAAAAACTGTCTTTTCCTCATTGAACAGTCTTGGAGCCCTAATCAAAAATCATTTGACCGTGTATGTGAGAATTTAACTTCTGAGCTTTGCGTTCTTTCCCATTGGTCTGTGTGCCTGCCTTTATGCTGCGATCACACTCTTTTGCTTGCTGTAGGTTGCTGTAGGTTTGTAGAAAATTTTGCAGTCAGGAAGTGTGAGTCCTCCAGGTTTGTTCTTTGTCAAGATTGTTTTGGCTATTAAGGTCCCTTGAAATTCCTTGTGTCTATGCCGTTTATCATATGTGTAGATTTGCATCGCCAGGACTGCAATCAAAACGCAGAACTGCTCCACCAAAGTTCTCTCTTATATCGCTTTATGCTCACACATTTTCTCCCTTTCCCTCTCACCACTTAAGCCTGGCACTCGCTAACTTGTTTTCCCTGTCTGTACTTTTGCCACTTGAGAATGTTATAAAAATGGGACCATTCAACATATAATCTCTCGAGATGAGCTTTTCTCATTCTGTGTAATGCTCTTGAGGGCTATCCAAGTTGTTGCATGTACTAATATTTTCTTCCTGTTTATTCCTGAGCAGGATACCGTGGTATGGATGTACCACAGTTCCTTTTACCTATTAAGGAACATTTTGGTTGTTTCCAATTTTGGACCATTACAATAGAGCTGCTTTATGTATAGATGTCAGTTTTCATTTCTCGGGGGTAATTACTCAGGAGTATGATTGCTGGGCCATGTGTGTGTTTGCTTTTAAGGAAACTGCCATACTTTTCCAAAGTGACTGTATCATCTGCTTTGTCACCAGTAATTTTGAGAGATCCAGTTTCTCCACATCCTCACCAACATTTGGTATTATTATTGTTGTTGCTGTTACTTTACTTTTACTGTTTCTAACTAGTGTGTAGTAGTATCTCATTATGGTCTTACTATACATTTATCTCCCTAAAGATGTGATGCTGGATATTCTTTCATCTGTTTATTTGTCATCTGTGTATCGTATTCAGTGAAATCTCTATCTGTGTCTTTTGCCCATTTTCTAATTGGATTGTTTTCTTTTAACTGTTGAGTTTTGAGAGGTTTTTTTTTTGGGGGGGGTTGTGTATGTATATTCTAGATACTAGTCCTTGTAAATATTTTCCCCTAGTTTATATCTTATATTTTTTTCATCTTCTTAAGATGGGGAAACAGTGGAAACAGTGTCAGACTTTATTTTGGGGGGCTCCAAAATCACTGCAGATGGTGACTGCAGCCATGAAATTAGAAGACGCTTACTCCTTGGAAGAAAAGTTATGACCAACCTAGATAGTATATTCAAAAGCAGAGACATTACTTTGCCGGCTAAGGTCCATCTAGTCAAGGCTATGGTTTTTCCAGTGGTCATGTATGGATGTGAGAGTTGGACTGTGAAGAAGGCTGAGCACCGAAGAATTGGTGCTTTTGAACTGTGGTGTTGGAGAAGACTCTTGAGATTCCCTTGGACTGCAAGGAGATCCAACCAGTCCATTCTGAAGATCAACCCTGGGATTTCTTTGGAAGGAATGATGTTAATGCTGAAACTCCAGTACTTTGGCCACCTCATGCGAAGAGTTGACTCACTGGAAAAAACTCTGATGCTGGGAGGGATTGGGGGCAGGAGGAGAAGGGGACGACTGAGGACGAGATGGCTGGATGGCATCACTGACTCGATGGACGTGAGTCTGAGTGAACTCCGGGAGATGGTGATGGACAGGGAGGCCTGGCGTGCTGCGATTCATGGGGTCACAAAGAGTCGGACATGACTGAGCAACTGAACAGGGTCTTAAGGTTTTAAGTTTTGATGAAGTCCAATACATCAATTTTTTTTCTTTCAGGGATCATGTTTTTGGTGTCATATCTAAGAACTCATCATCAAGCTCTAGTTCCCAAGATTGTCTTCTATGTTTTTCCCTAAGGTTTTACATTTAAATATGTGATCTATTTTGAGTTAATTTTTATATGAGATGTAAGACTCAGGACTTCCCTGGTGGTCCAGTGGCTAAAACCCCATGCAGGGGGTTCAGGTTCGATTCCTGATTGGGGAACTAGATGTCACATACCACAACTAAGAACCCAGATGTTGCAATGAAGATCAAAGATCCTGTGTGCTGCAACTAAGACCTGGTGCAGCCAAATAAATAGATTAAATACATATTTTTCAGAAAAGATGTGAGACTCAAGTCAGGATTCACTTTTGACCTACCTATGTCCAATTGTTCCAGCATTGTTTGTTGAAGACCACCTTTCCTCCACTGCGTTGCTTTTACATTTTTGTTAAACATAAGTTAACAGAGTTCTATTTCTGGGTTCTCTGTTTCATTGATCTATGTCTATCAACACCATACAGTCTTATTTACTGGTATCTATATAGTAAGCCTTGAAATCAAGTAGACTGATTTCACCCAGTACCTTTCTTTTTCAAAATTTTTACTTTTTCATATAAATTTTAGAATAATCTTATCTATATGTGAATTGTTCTTGTATTTTTAATATTTCAAATTACTTAGAAAAAATAAATATGTGCAAACACACACAGATAAGGCTAAAGAGACAAAAGGTAAATAAATGGTGACTCTAGGTAAAGGGTATAATGTAACTTACAATTTTAAAAGTTTGAAATTACATCGAACATGTCTCATAACTTAGTGACCCAGATTAACAAGTATGGGCCTGAGTTTAACTCTCTCTAGGCAGCCCTGTTTCCTTTATGGCTGAGGACAGTTTCTCCTGTGTCCCCAACAGAGGGGTACAGAAGTGGGCTAAGAGTCTGACTGATGCTCTTGCCAGAGAATGTCACCTCAGTGAGATTTACAGACTAAAGCTCAGGGGTCCACAGCACCAGCAGGAATGAGGTGGTGCCCAGGAAAGACTGGAAAAGAAAGGAAGGTGCATGAGCCAAAGCTTCAGGAGCAGACAGCAACAGAATACGTCAGAGCAGGACCCAGGGCCCCTCAGCAGCCACCATGCCAGGTGCAGCCTAGACCAGCAGGGGGCGCCAGGACCGCAGGACCTGGTGTGGATCTAGGTCCCTCTCCCTGGTTGTCAGTTTTCACTTTGTCCATGCCTCATGAAGAAGGGGGCCTCTGAAAGACTGAATATTTATCTAAGGAGTCACCCTAGAGCTACCTAAGGAGAAGTTTCCGTTTATTTGATCAGACTGAGATCACCAGTTCTACTAAATCAATCAACAGAAAAATACACACAATTTCCCTCTATAAATAGGCAGTGTAAATACACATCTTCTACATTCCTGACAAAATGTGATAACTGGTCCTCAACACAAGAGTCCAGGTGAGACCTGGCCAGCACAGCGGTGAGAGGACCATGAATCCTTTATTCCAGATCTTATAGGATATATCTTGATTAATCTAGTCTAAGATTGCAGACTCACTGTCAGCAAACACCATCAAAACTTTTTCACACTGCTCACAGAAAAGACCTTGATAGTTAACTTTCATTGAATAGTTTTCTTTATTTTCAAGATACTACATGTATTATAAGAAACTTTGAAAATGAAGAAAAGCATGCAAAAGAAAATTTAAGTCATTCATAGCCCTGCTCATCAATTACTACTGGTCACTTTCATTACATCTTCCATTTTTTTTAATCACAGACAAATGAAATCTCTTATTATTTTATAACTGAAAATATTTAGAAGATGTTTAAACATTTTCCTGTACCATTAGATATTCTTTCTTCTCATTATTTTTAAAGACCATATACAAGAGTTTCTCAACACTATTTTTGGACATTGACATTTTGGAACATATAATTCTTTATTGTGGGGAAATTTTCTATACATTGTAGAATTTTTAGCAATATCTTTGATCTCCACCCACTAACTGCCAGGAACATCTCCCCTTCCCCACAGGTTGTGACAACCAAAAATATCTCCAGGCTTTGCCAAATGTCCCCTGGGGGAAAAATTACCCCCAGTGGAGAATCACTGCTTTATAGTACTTTATCCTATGTAAATACTATCCTTTATATAGTCATACCATTAAATATATCAATGTATGCTATGCATAGCTATTCTCTGTCATAAATAATGCTGGGATGGACATTTCTCATTTTGTTATTTTATATATTTCACACATTTTCAAAAGTGACTTTTTGAGTCTAAGAATATACTTGTTTTAAAAGTGTTTTTTAAAGGCCAGTGATATACATTGTTAATTTTCTTTTGGTAGCATACCTCTTTACACTCTTACCAAGAGTTTTTGAAGTAATCTGTTTTCCCAACACTTGCTAGCTCTGGGATTTGTATATTTTTTAAAGGTCTTTGCACATTTTATTTTTGATATACAGTTGGCCCTTTGATAACACTAATTTGAACTTCACAGGCCCACTTATACTTGGATTTTTTTCAATAATAAATACTATAGTGCTACATGGTTGATCCACATGGCTCCTGAATCCATGGGTGCAGAATCACAGATATGGAGGATTGGAGGATGTGGAGGGCCAACTGTAAGTGACAATCTTATAATGCTATTTTCAACTACCCAAAGGGTCGGTGCCCTTAACCCCCAAGTTGTTTAAAGGTCAAGTGTAATTGTAAAGCACAGTCGTTCTAGTTACATTCCATCTTGAAAATTCTTTGTTTTAGCCTGTGAGGACATTTTATCTTCTGTTTCTGTCTCTGACAAGTTTTCTGTCTTTAACTTCATGTCACTTCCAACTTTGATGAGAATTAAAACACTATAAAAGATAGTGAGTGTATCCTAGACTCCTACATCAGGCCAATAGAAATTTCCCATCAGTCCAATAGTTCAGCTTCTTTAGGTACAGCCATCCAGCAAGTTCCTCACTTGTCCCAGCCCCCAGCTCCTATTTTCCACCCTTTCCTAAAAGATACAGTGGAAGATACTGTCAGATGTTTTGTTGAGGTCTGGGCATGCTGTGTCTACCACCATCCTCTGATGAAGTAGCCTAATAATCCTTTATCTGTGCCTGGTCCCTTACATATGGGAAGCGTGTTTAGAACCATTTCATACAACATTCACACAACTCCATGGTATTGTAATGAGGAGGCTGAGGCTCAGGAAGTTTAGGTAATGTATACAGGCTGACAGAGGTGGTAAGTAGCACAGCTCAGATGGGACACAGGGTTCCTTACTTTCTGCTGTGACCAACAAAATTTTTAGTGGTGATCCTCGCTTCTAGCAATTATTGCTTCCTTTCCAAGTCCCATTAGTCAGTTTTGAACTCCCCAGCATAATGCCTGCTCAGTAAGTCTTCCCTTTCCTGGATCATCATTTAGCCATGTCCCCCATTCTTTGGACTTCCCTGGTGGCTCAGATGGTAAAGCATCTGCCCGAAATGCGGGAGACTTGGGTTTGATCCCTGGGTCAGGAAGATCCCTTGGAGAAGGAAATGGCAACCCACTCCAGTACTCTTGCCTGGAAAATTCCATGGACAGAGGAGCCTTGTAGGCTACAGTCCATGAGGTCGCAAAGAATCGGACATGACTGAGTGACTTCACTCACGCATTCTTTCAGGACCCTGGGGGCAAATGTGTCTGGGCCAAAAAAATCTGAAATTATTTAGAGAAAGCAACTGCTTTTCCTCAAACTCTTGACCAATGTTGATTTTTTTACAATTTTAAAAATTCTATACTTCTCTGTAAAACTAAATCAACTAATACCTAAATACATATTAAATATAGATAAAATATGTATTTAGTTATGAACTTAGTATATCTGTGTCTACCTATATGTCTCTCTCTCTATATATATTTTTTGTGTGTAGATATATATTACACATACATAGAAAAAGAATAGAGAGAGAAGAGAAACTGTTTCACTTTATTGACTTCTGGTTTCATGCCCCCAAAATAACAATTGTTAACTATACTATGTATCTTGCCAAGCATTTTCTTAGAGGATTTTTTTTTAGGGGGGGGGTTCATAAACAGACATGTAGCATGCTTTTTATGTGTGTATGTATATGTATATAAGTATGTGTATGCGTATACAGTTACATGTGTGTGCATGTATTCATTCACTGAGTTGTGTCTAACTCTTTGCAACCCCATGGACTATATAGCCCACTAGGCTCTTTTGTCCATGGGGTTCTCCAGGGAAGAATACTGGAGTGGGTTGTTGTGCCCTTCTCCAGAGGCTCTTCCTGGATCAGAAATCAAACCTGTTCTACACATCTCTGTCTCTTTTGCTGTCTCGAATACAGGGTTATCGTTACCATCTTTCTAAATTCCATATATACGTGTTAGTATACTGTATTGGTGTTTTTCTTTCTGGCTTACTTCACTCTGTATAATAGGCTCCAGAGGGATGGTATGTGGAGGGAGGTGGGAGGGGGGTTCAGGATGGGGAACACGTGTACACCCATGGTGGATTCATGTTGATGTATGGCAAAAGCAATACAATATTATAAAGTAGTTAGCCTCTGATTAAAGTAAATAAATTTATACTTTTAAAAATATAGTACTACTTAGACTTCTAAAAAAATAATAAAGAAAAGCAAATATTAAATGAGACAGCTAAAACAAAAACAACAACAACAAAGAAATCAAACCTGTGTCTCTCACATTGGCAGGCAGATTCTTTACCACTGAGCCTCCAGGGTAGTCCCCATATATTTATATAGATTCAGAAAATTCTTTTCTTCTCCAAGATCATCATTTTTACTTTTGCTTTTCTGGTATCTAAAAATACATCTCAAATTTAAGTTTATTTTAGCATAAAGAATGAAGTAGGAATCCAGCTTTTTGTTTTTCAAAATGACTACCCACTTGCCCCAACATAATTTTGATTAATTTACCATTTCCCCACTGAAATGCTACGTTTATCATATGGTAAATTTAAAAATGTGTTCAGATGCCTTACTTTTCTGCCAGATTCCACCAATCCATTTATTCCTGTTTTATTTTACTTTTAAAATTCCATGTTAATTACTTTCTTTTTGAATAGAATTTTCCTAGCTGCTTAGACTGTTTTTTTCAGTTAAACTTTCTATCTTTGATCTCAGTTCTTTCTAACCCAAAGTCAGCCTAGCCTTTTCAGTACCCCAACATAATTTTGATTAATTTACCATTTCCCCACTGAAATGCTACGTTTATCATATGGTAAATTTAAAAATGTGTTCAGATGCCTTACTTTTCTGCCAGATTCCACCAATCCATTTATTCCTGTTTTATTTTACTTTTAAAATTCCATGTTAATTACTTTCTTTTTGAATAGAATTTTCCTAGCTGCTTAGACTGTTTTTTTCAGTTAAACTTTCTATCTTTGATCTCAGTTCTTTCTAACCCAAAGTCAGCCTAGCCTTTTCAGTACAGTGATTACCTCCTTTACTGGAATAAACAGGAATGAAAAGTTGTGGAGTTTCACTTTCTTTTCTCATCCATCAACATTCTGAAGTTGTCTCCAAGTAATGAGCCCAGATCAGATCTTCCTCAAGCATGTTGTCATTGGAAGCTGGTAACCCCTGGGGCTAAGTTCTCTGCAATCACCTGGATTTTCTGCTACTTCACTTCTTGGGAAAAAGATAGATCACCATTCATGCCATCTTATCCCAGGTTCTATGATTCTCAATCCTGAACAGTTGATTAACCACTTGAGGGAGCTTGGAAAGCTATCAGAGCCAGGGCCCCACCTCAAAGCAACTGAACTGGAATCTCTGGGGATGGAGTTCTGTCACTGATATGTTGCAGAAGAGCTCCAGATTGTTCTAAAGTACAGCTGGAGTTCAGAAATGAGCTGAGTATTACTGGCTTCAGCAGTGTGTTGTTTATTTTTTATATGTATGGAAACAAGCCTGGGAAAATGGAAAAATCAAGGGAAAGACATTTTTCAAACAGCATTATTCTCCAAAATGTTGGTCATTTTTCATTTTGATTAAGTAATCAAGTTGCTTGTCATCTATTACTACTTTTAACTCTCCCGAAAACTGTTTCTGAAAAACATTCTCTAGGGAGCTATATATGTAAATCCATCCGCATTATCACTGCAATACAGGATCCGTGTAGCTAATATAATGGTGGCTCTAATATTCAAAGGCAGCAAAGTAACTGACAGTAATAACACCACCACTCTATTTTTCCAGACCGTAGAATAAGCGTCACACGCAGAACACGTTTCAAAGGCTGCTGTGTCACTTGAGTGTTCCGCATGGCATCCAGGCCGGGAGTCTGCCAAGGAAATGTCTCCTCTAACAGGATGTTAAAGCCTCAGCAGACTCAGACTTTAATTCCTGTCATCATCTGATGCTTTCAAACCTTCCGCTTTCTGTGGCATGGAAGCAAATTGGTCTGAGTTTCAAAATTCCTCTGTCAAGAAATAAACTGACACGTGAAGGCATAGAGGGTCTTATCTGAATGCAAGCAGACACTGGGTTTTCAGAAGACTTTGATGTGTTGGGAAAAAAAAAAAAAAAGAGATGTCTGAGGAAGGTGAATTGCTGATAGCAATAGCTCAGAGAATGAACTGTGTAAACCAAGCTCCATCAGCTGGGGTGATGCAGGAGATGGCTGTAACTTTTTGCTATATGTGTATATTCAACCCATCCTTTTGTTTTCATCATCACTTTCAGATATACTTGTGGCCCCAAATCTTTTTATTTTGTCCACGGGCCTACAGATTGCAAGATCTTAGTTCTCTGACCAGGAATCAAACCTGGACTACAGCAATGAAAGCCCTGAACCCTAATCACTGCACTGCCAGGGAATTCCCAACCCAAATCTTAAACCTGCCCAGAATTGTGTAATGTGAACCTGCTTCTGGGCTTTTCTACTGCCAGCTGGGCTTGTAGTCTGCTAAGTCAGTGACCACCCACCAGTATGACAGTCTAAGGACTGATGCCCAACCCCATTCTCCCTGAAAGAGTTATGTCTGCCAGCCTCCCTCATAGAGAGCACTGCCAACCACAGATCTGTGATTTGTGAGCATGGGTGCCCATATGATTTAGGGGTCCTCTTTAAGGAAAAGAATACAAAATTGGGATAAAGGCAGATATTTATTTAGAATGTAAAGGAAAAATCTCAAATAATTAAAAAGCTTAAGTGCACCACAAATAACACAAAAATCTAGAATAATAATAATTTATAGTTGTTCCATCGCTAAGTTGTGTCCGACTCTTTGTGACCCTGTGGACTGCAGCACGCCAGGCTTCCCTGTCCTTCACTATCTCCCGGAGTTTGCTCACATTCATGTTGATTGAGTCAGTCATGCTATTTGACCATCTCATCTTCTGCCACCCTCTTCTCCTTTTGCCTTCAGTCTTTCCCAGCATCAGAGTCTTTTCTAAGGAGTTGGCTCTTNTCTTTGTGACCCTGTGGACTGCAGCACGCCAGGCTTCCCTGTCCTTCACTATCTCCCGGAGTTTGCTCACATTCATGTTGATTGAGTCAGTCATGCTATTTGACCATCTCATCTTCTGCCACCCTCTTCTCCTTTTGCCTTCAGTCTTTCCCAGCATCAGAGTCTTTTCTAAGGAGTTGGCTCTTTGCATCAGGTGGCCAAAGTATTGGAGCTTCTGCGTCAGCATCAGTCCTTCCAACAAATATTCAGGGATGATTTCCTTTAGGATTGACTGGTTTGTTGTTGTCCAAAGGACTCTCAAGAGTCTACTCTAGCACCACAATTCAAAAGCATCAGTTCTTCAGCGCTCAGCCTTCTTTATGGTCCCACTCTCACATCTGTACCTGACCACTGGAAAAACCATAGGTTTGACCATATGGACCTTGGTCGGCAAAGTGAAAATAACAATACTGTATTTTTAATTTATTTTTGTTTATGTGCTGCTAAGTCACTTCAGTCATGTCTGACTCTGTGTGACCCCATAGACGGCAGCCCACCAGGCTCCCCCATCCCTGGGATTCTCCAGGCAAGAATACTGGAGTGGGTTGCCATTTCCTTCTCCAATGCATGAAAGAGACAAGTGAAAGTGAAGTCGCGCAGTCTGTCCAACTGTTAGCGACCCCATGGACTGCAGCCCACCAGGCTACTCCGTCCATTGGATTTTCCAGGCAAGAGTACTGGGGTGGGGTGCCATTGCCTTCCCCATTTGTTTATGTGGGTGTCTTCTAAAATATCGTCTTCCTTGGGCAGGGGGGGCCTCCTTCTCTCACCACCCCATACGAGGAAGGCAGCACGCTTATATTGGTCTCCATCCCCTCACTCTGCTTTCTTTTCCATAGCGCCTGTCCCTCAGGATGTCATATCTAGTCTTATTTGTCTGCTTGTTATCTTTTTTCTTTCCTCACTAGGATGTGAGCTCTGTGAAGGTAAAAACATTTTCTGTCCCCTCCTCTATATTGTCCAACAACCAGGACATGCTAAGTACTCAATGAATGTTTGTTGAGGAAATGTAGAAAAATTTCACACAAAATTCAGTGTTTTATAAAATATATATAAAGTATGATCCAGCTTTTGTAATAATATGCATAAGAGTAAAGAAATAAATAGATCAAAATGTTAAAAGTGATCATCTCTGAGTGACTTTCATTTTCATCTTTCTTTTCTGTATATTTCAATTTCTCTTCAATGCTGTTATACATTTTAGATAAATTAGAGGTGAAATGCTGGTAGATGAAGTGTGAAGAAAAGCAAGACAGAAAATATAGCTAATGTGATCCTGATTTAATGTTCTTTTTTTAGTTATTTATTTTTGGCTGTGCTGGGTCTTTGCTGCTGCGGGGGCTTTCCATTGCGTTGCTCAGTCTTCTTGTTGCAGTGCCTCCTCTTGGTGCAGAGCACAGGCTCAAGGGCACTGAGCTTCAGCTGCTGCAGCCTGTGGGCTCAACAGTTGCTGTTCTTGGGCTCTAGAGTGCAGGCTCAATAGTTGTGGCCAACAGGGCTGAGGTGCCCTGCAGCTTGTGGGATCTTCCTGGACCAGGAATCGAACTCCTGCATTGGTGGGCGAATTCTTTACTACTGAGCCACCAGTTCAGTTCAGTCGCTCAGTCGTGTCTGAATCTTTGCAACCCCATGAACTGCAGTACGCCAGGCCTCCCTGTCCATCACCAACTCCCAGAGCTTGCTCAAACTCATGCCCATTGAGTCAGTGATGTCATCGAACCATCTCATTTTCTGTCAGCCCCTTCTCCTCCTGCTTTCAATCTTTCCCAGCATCAGGGTCTTTTCCAATGAGTCAGTTCTTCGCATCAGGTGGCCAAAGTATTGGAGCTTCAGCTTCAGCATCAGTCCTTCCAATGAATATTCAGGACTGATTAAGGGACTCTCAAGAGTCTTCTCCAGCACCACAGTTCAAAAGCATCAATTCTTCGGTGTTCAGCTTTCTTTATGGCCCAGCTCTCACATCCATACATGACTACTGGAAAAAGCCACCAGAGATGTCCTTTTTTTTTTTTTTAATGAGAAGAAGACAAAGGGAATGGAGTGATGAATTAATAGTAGTTACTTGTTGGAATAACTGGTGGTTTTCGATTCTTCTTACTTTTTGTGTTTTTCTAGTTTCTATCATGGGAGTGAATTACTTTAATAATCAATGAAAATTAAGATAACAAACATTAATATAAAAAATAAGATAACTTAGACATGCAGCTAGACATTTTGGGGTGTTCAGAGAAAGGTCAGGGCAAGATAAAAGGAAGGGCACCCAAAAGGAGGGGATAAAGTAGGATTAGGGATCTGGATGCGATTAAAGTAAAAGAGTATCACGGAGAGAAAGAAGGAACCCACCACAGTGGTGGATGAGTATAATAATGGAGGAGGAGAAGTGGAACCGAGAAATGCCCTCATTTTGATTCAAATAAATGCCTCCCCTTAGAGTGTCCTAAATTTCTAAAAAAAAAAAAAAGTTAAGTGGTAAGTGGATAACATTCTGTAAACTTTTGATGGGCTGTTTTAAAAAGCAATGAAGAAAAAAAATGTATTCTGAAATTGCCCCAAATGCCTTCTTAACCTCAGTTTTTCAAGATAGACATCTGAATTAGAATATTTATGACTTGACTTAATTGTGCATTAGTTCTGGGTGCGATGATTGACCGTAACTGCAGGTAACTGGACAGATCCTTGCAGTCTCCAGGAACTACCTGTGTAATGGAATAAGAATGATAACTAGGATGTGGTGAATCTACCTTCTCACTAAGAAATAGAATGCCAAATAGAAGTCGCTGGTATTCATTGAAAACAGCATGTGAATAATCAGATAAAAGAAAAGTACTTAGTGAAGGCTCAGAAAAACTCAGTGAAAATCCTTTAGCATGTATTTTTGTAGCACAATAAAATAAAAATGTGGGTTAGTTTTAAAATTCATAGCTATCTAAAGGAACTCCTTGAGATTTATTGGCTACATATAAAATTACTTTAAAGAGCAAAATAGAGACTGTATTATAAAATGGAAAGAATTCAAAGCTCCTTCTTACTAGAATACATATTGATATGTAAAAGTTCTTTCAGTTAAGTTCAATTCAGTTCAGTCGCTCAGTCGTATCCCACTCTTTGCAACCTCATGAACCGCAACACGCCAGGCCTCCCTGTCCATCACCAACTCCCAGAGTCCACCCAAACCCATGTCCATTGAGTCAATGATGCCATCCAACCATCTCATCCTCTGTCATCCCTTCCTCCTCCTGCCCTCAATCTTTCCCAGCATCAGGGTCTTTTCTAATGAGTCAGCTCTTTGGGTGAGGTGGCCAAAGTACTGGAATTTCAGCTTCAACATCAGTCCTTCCAATGATCACCCAGGACCGATCTCTTCTAGGATAGACTGGTTGTATCTCCTTGCAGTCCAAGGGACTCTTAAGAGTCTTCTCCAACACCACAGTGTTCAAAAGCATCAATTCTTGGGCACTCAGCTTTCTTTATAGTCCAACTCTCACATCCATACATGACCACTGGAATAACCATAGCCTTGACTAGACCTGTCTCTTATACACATCTTTANTGGTTGTATCTCCTTGCAGTCCAAGGGACTCTTAAGAGTCTTCTCCAACACCACAGTGTTCAAAAGCATCAATTCTTGGGCACTCAGCTTTCTTTATAGTCCAACTCTCACATCCATACATGACCACTGGAATAACCATAGCCTTGACTAGACAGACCTTTGTTGGCAAAGTAATGTCTCTGTTTTTAATTGAAGATAATTAAAATAATAGGCTATCTTTAAAATAATTACATACTAATGTCTACAAAATGATGGGAACTTGGTTATAAAATTTTAACATGAGCAGTATCAAGACATAATAATGCCATATCTAAATGAATATATATATTTTTACTAATTTATCTATTCACCCAACATACTCTTCTGCTTAGGGGGGAGGGGGTGGAAATCTCACTAATATATAGACCCTGATTCAGCAGGTACAGAAGAAATTTACTGGAGTTAGAGCTCTATGACAAAGTTATAAACGTAAATTTACCATTGAAATAAAACTTGAAAGTAGTGGGCCCCCTGAAATATATATTCATATTCATATATCTATTGATATAAATAGCTACACATTTAATTTATGATAGGCTTAACTGTGTTCCTTACATTAATAATTAACTCCAAAGGAAATGAAACTAGACGGTCCCATCTGTGAGGGATGTTTAACTTAAGGAGTAATAAAATGAAATGCAACTTAACAAGGAGCTTTTTTAAAAACTTTAACAAAGTATTTTAAAGCTGATAGTATCCAAAGCATCATCATCAATCATCACCAACAGCATTTCAAAGTGATTCAAACCTCTTGGAAAGTAATCTGGCAATATAATATTAAGAGACACAAAAAATTATAACTTTCAGTTTAGCAATTCCAGTTATAGGAATGTATCCTAAGAAAATAATCCCAAGCATGGAAGCAGCTATAAACAAGAAAGCATTAATCTAGGCATCACTCATAATAGGGGAAAAAAGGAAGTAGATGTCCCAGAAAAAATGCTAAATATCTAATAAAATAATAGCTACCTAGATTATATAGTACATTCATTTGATATATTCTGCAGCTGGTAAAAATGACAGTTATGAAAACTAGGGAGAAACATGGAAAAAATCTTATGGTGTGTTAAATTTTAACAGTAGAATGCAAATGTATGTATACCGTACGACTGTAATTCTTCAGAGATATGCTTTTTTAAAAGTGCCAGAATAAATTGCATTAAAGTGATAATGATGGGGCTGTTAGGGTGAGAAGAATATGGCTATTTTTATTTTCTCTTCTTTCTACATTTTTGTAACATAATTATATTACTTTAAAAATAAATGTTATTAAACTTTTTGTATTGGAGATTTGATTTGCTAGTTTGAAGTGTTTTTTGCAATGTTTTCCAGTGTCTTCTCCAATCCTGTAATATCTCTGAAGGCTTGATAAAACTTAATAGCATAATCTTAAAGTAAAATTTGGGGGGAAATTTTAGGTGAAAATGCACATGAGAAAGTATAATATGAAAAAAAAGCTGGACACAAAATGCTTCCTCTAATATGATTCTGGTTTGTTTAAAACTATTTTTATAAAAAATAAGGCAAGAACTTCTTATACATGACATCAAAAGCACAAGAGCACAAGCAACCAAAGAAAAAAAAGAAAAATTGGACTTCACTGAAATTACACACTTTTGTTTTTTAAAAAATACCACTGAGAAAGTGAAAAAGTAAGCATAAAATGAGAGAAAATATTTGCAAATCAGATATGTGATAAAAGATTTGTATCCAGAATACACAATGAACTCATAACTCAACAATAAAAAGAAATATCCAATTTTAAAAACAGACAGAAGATTTAAATAGATTTCTGCAAATAAGATATGAAAAGATGCTCAACCTTACTGGTTATTCAGAAATGCAAATCAAAACCACAGGGAGCTACATTTGGTTGGCTATAATCTAAAGACAGACAACAGTTAGCACTGCTGAGGATGTGATGCAATTAGAACTCTTATTCGTTGTGGTGAAAGTGTAAAATGGTATACTCGATTGGAAAGATAGTTTAGAATTTCCTCAAAAATTAAGCGTAGAGTTACCTTATAAGCTGGCCTCTTCCCTTGTAGCTCAGTCAGTAAAGAATCTACCTGCAGTGCAGGAGACCCAGGTTCGATCCCTGGGTTGGGAAGATCCCCTGGAGAAGGAAATGGCAACCCACTCCAGTATCCTTGCCTGGAAAATCTCATGGACAGAGGAGCCTGGTGGGCTGCAGTCCATGGGGTCGCCAAGAGTCAGGCACGACTGAGCGACTAACACTTACTTATGTACCTTATAAGCCAAAAATTCCATTCCTAGGAGAAACGAAAATGTGTGTCCACACAGAATACCATATGTGGATGTTCAAAGCAGCATTATATTTAATAGCAAAAAGTACAAACAACCTAAATGTCCATCAGCAGATGTCTAGGTAACAAAATGCAGTATATGCATATCATGAAATATGACTCAAAGAAATGAGGTTCTGATACATTCTACAGCATGGATGAACTTGGAAACATCATGACAAGTGAAAGAGGCCAGTCACAAAGGACCATATATTGTGAGTCTATTTATATGAAATTTCCAGAATAGGAAAATCTGTAGGGACAGAAAGTAGATTAGCGGTTGCCCATGGTGGCTCAGACAGTAAAGCGTCTGCCTGCAATGCGGGAGACCCGGGTTCGATCCCTGGGTCGAGAAGATCCCCTGGAGAAGGAAATGGCAACCCACTCCAGTATTCTTGCCTGGAAAATCCCAGGCTCCATCCATGGGGTTGCAAAGAGTCGGACACGACTGAGCGACTTCATTTCATTCATAGGCAGGAGGTAGGAGGGTGGGGGAATTGATGTGGAGCATTTTTTAAGGCTGGCTTTGTTTGTTTATAATTTATTTTATTGCTTTTGGCTGTGCTGGGTCTTTGTTGCTGTGCGTGGACTTTCTGTGCTTTGGTGTCAGGGCTCAGTTGCAACCCACAGGCTCAGATGCCCTGGTATGTGGAATCTTCCCGGACCAGGAATTGTACCTGTTTCCCCAGCATTGGCAGGTGGATTCTTAACACTGGACTACCAGGGAAGTCCTGGGGAGCATTTCTGGAGAGACAAAAATAATCTAAAATTAGATAGTAGTAATGATTGTACAACTCTGTGCAGGTACTAAAACCGCTGAATCCATAGGCTTTAAAATGGGTGAGTCATGTGGTATGTGAGTTATATTTCAACTAAGCAGTTTAAAAAAAAGAATGACACCTCTATTTTGACTTAAAGGTGTTTAAAAAAATGGTTGAAGGAAATATGGCAAAAAATCAGTAGCCATTACCCCTTGATAATAGGATAACAGGTGATTTTTACTTTCTTCCTATTTTTTGGTGCTAGCCAGTTTTCATAATAAAGCGTTGCCTAATAAAATATATCAGTAATTAGTGTTATGTACTATCAGGGGGGCAGTGAGGCATTACTGAGAAAAGCTTAAGCAAGCTCTGGAGCAGACAGACCTGGGTCACAGCCCTTGCTCCGGGCTGCTCATAACTAGTTGTACAACCTTGGGCAAGTCACCTGGACCTCTCAGTGCCTTAGTTTCTTCTTCTGCACAAAGGACATGATGAAGAAGACATACAGACTTCTAACAAACACATGAAAAGGTGCTCAACATCACTCATTATTAGATAAATGCAAATCAAAACTACAGTGAGATACCACCTCACACCAGTCAGAATGGCCATCATCGAAAAGTCTACAAACAATAAATGCTGGAGAGGGTGTGGAGAAAATGGAACCCTCTTGCTTTGCTGGTGGGAACGTAAACTGATAACAGCCACTGTGGAAGACAGTATGGAGATTCCTTTAAAAACTAGGAAGAGGGGCTTCCCTAGTGGTCTAGTGGTTGAAGAATCTGCCTTGCGATTCAGGTTCGATCCCTGGTCTGGGAAGAGTCCACGTGCCTTGGAGCACCTAAGCCCCTGTGCTCTAGCACCCCTGGGCAGCAACTGTTGAACCCCATGCAGCAGTTCCTGAAGCCCACAGCTAGAGTCCCTGCTCTGAAACAGGAGAAGCCACCACAATGAGAAGCCCACATACTACAATGAGGAGCAGCCCCCTTTTGTTGCCACTAGAGAAAGCCATGTGCAGCAATGAGGACTCACTACAGCCAAAAAAATAAAAATAAATAAATACATCTTAAAAAAAAAAAAAAAAACTAGAATAAAACCACTGTATGATCTAGCAATCCCACTCCTAGGCATATACCCTGAGGAAACCAAAATTGAAAAAGACACATGTACCCCAATGTTCATTGCAACACTATTTGCAATAGTTAGAACATGAAAGCAACCTAGATGTCCATCGACAGATGAATGGATAAAGAGACTGTGGTACATATACACAATGGACTACTACTCAGCCATAAAAAGGAACACATTTGAATCAGTTCTAATGAGACTGATGACCCCAGAGCCTATTATACAGAGTGAAATATGTCAGAAAGAGAAAGATAAATATTGTATATGGAATCTAAGAAGATGGTACTGATGAATTTATTTTCAGGGCAACAGTGGAAAAACACACATAGAGAGTAGACCAATGGACATGAGGGGAGGGGAGGAGGGAGAGGATGAGATGTATGGAGAGAGTAACATGGAAGTTTGTGTAAAATAGATAGCCAATGGGAATTTGCTGTATGACTCAGGGAACTCAAACAGGGGCTTTGTGACAATCTAGAAGGGTGGGATGGGGAGGGAGATGGGAGGGAGGTTCAGGAGGGAAGGGACATGGGTGTACCTATGGCTGATTCTTGCTGATGTATCACAGGAAACCACAAAATTCTGTAGGGCAATTATCCTTCAATTAAAAAAAAAAAAGGACATCATGATATTTCTTCTTACTATGCTGTTTTGAGCATTAACATAGAGAGTTTGTGTAAGTGCAGAGCAGAGTGCACTCAATCAATAAATGCAAGCTGGGAACAGGAGTCATAAGTATAGTGATATTAGTTCCAGCAGCAGTAATGCTAAGGGATCCATGAAGCCAAAATGATTAAGAAGCACCACCCTCAATGGCAAGGCTCTCTGACTGTAGGTTGGTCAGTTGTAAGTGAGGAGGGCTGTGAGGGCACTTCCCTGACTCACGGGGCTTTTGCAGATAATGTTGAAATAAACGTTCTTTTGGTTTTCTGGCCATTTTGAATTCCTAATATATTGATTATTTTTTTCTCTGAGGTTTATGGAGGTCAAAGGGAGGCCAGGCAGTAGTATTTTTTTTTCAGTTTTACAAAATTAATTTGCTCCTTTTCTTTCTTCTTTTTAAAATTTATATCAGAATAAATGGTTGAATTTTGAATTTGTTTCAACTAAATGAGATTACCTCATTGGGTTTAAAACTACACTTTGAGAGATACAGAGTAATGGACCTTACTGGAATATAAGGTTTATTTACTATTATCAGATCAGGCCCATTAGGAACACCAATAATTCTACCATTTTCCTGATCCTCTGCACAACTAGAGGGAAATTAGGCTGGACTTTTGCTCTTTCTGTACTCAGACTTGCTGTTGAGATCCACCTGAAAAATCAAGATTAATCGTTTTAATGATTAGCATTGGTGTCTATAAATAAGTGGTCACACATTGCATATGGTCACAAGCATCCGAAGGTGGTGATTTCTGATTTCTTCAGTGATTTTCCTGATACCACTGTCTGGCAGAGGTAGCAAGGGCATTCCTAATTCTGTTTGCTCTTCTTGGATGCTGGGGGAGTGGGGGTGCTGCTTTTCCCAGCCTTCCTAGGAGTTATGCTGTGGGGTCTATGACTGGCTTCTATTCAGTAAAATGCAGGGGGTGCATTGGAGGCCACCTTCAGTTTGGGTCCTAAAATGTCCTCCAAAAATCATCCAGCTCTCTCTTCCCTTGGATACCATGTGTTCTAGATGAAGAAATTAAGATCTCTGGGTCCCCCTTTGGAGAGAAACTGCTAAGGGACAGCCTGAGACCCCGGACCATGTTACAAGTGATGAATAAAACTTCACTGTATTGAGCCTGTTCTGTCTTGTTGAAAACAAACCTACATTTTAACACAGAAATCCCCAAAGTATCCCATAAGATGGTCAGTGTCATATCACATTAACCAAATGATTTGGTTTAAATACTCTGTTTTGTTAATATAACTAGGATCAGGTGTTCATGCAACCTGTATCCTTACGTGTTGCATGTAGCATCACTTGGATATTTACCTTTACATTCTTTTCACACCAAAATGAAAGAGGAATTTCTGTTTACTCATGCCAGGGCTGCGACATCCTTCCTCAAAGCTCACTCTTCGCCACATGGCTTCTCTCTAACCTGTGTGCCTTGGTTCTTCACTTGGAGCCAAGTGTGACATTCAAAAGAGATAAATGCATGAAGAACAGTATAAACTATGAGATATCTTCCACTGAATGTGTTATGATAGTCTTTCCCCCTTTTTGGAAAAAAAAAATTTGGTAACCAAATTACTAAATGTATTAGGGTAAACAAATGCATTAAAGAGAGATTGTTGTTGCTGCTCAATCACTAAGTCATGTCTGACTCTTTGCAACCCCATGGACCCCATGGACTGCAGCATGCCAGGCTTCCCTGTTCTTCACTATCTCCCAGAGTTTACTCAGACTCATGTCCATTGAGTCAGTGATGCCATCCAATGATTTCATCCTCTGTTGACCCCTTTTCCTCCTGCCCTCAATCTTTCCCAGCATCAAGGTCTTTTCCAATGAGTCAGCTCTTTGCTACCTGAGGCCAAAGTATTGAAGCATATAGTAATGAGCAATTACTATTTCTTTGACTAAGGATCCAGAAGTGCTTAGCACCTTACAAGCTATCACATTTATATTATGAAATCTTTTTTTCTCTTATATTTTAAGTAACTTAAGGTCCAGGTTGCTTTGTGGTGGTGGTGTTTTTTAGGTTTTGTTTTTTTTTTTTTTAAGTTATCTCAAGTGCTGAGAGCTGGATCAATTTTACTCCATTCATAGCAAATTATTACCAGTCTACATAAGGCCTCTTTATAGTTTTATATAATTTTATTTTTACCTATTCATCTCTATTCACCCTCAGATAATCACCCACAAATGCATCTGGTATGTCTTTAAAGATGAATGTATCCTTATGAAATATGTGTTGCAGTGTGTGTGTGTGTGTGTAAAATCTTTGTCTCTTCTCCATGAGTATTAAATGACATTGCACAGTCTGATGTAAAAGTCTGAGCTAGTTTCTAGAATGTCAAATAGGCCACTTTCTCCACAGACTCTCAGATAATGTGCTGATAATTAGACTATACAGCTTTATTACATTTATATGGTTTTCAATGCCCTTTGAAATGTGATTAGTTCTTTTAAGGTTCATGGACCCATATGACACTTAGCTTATAAATAATTAAATCCAATTAATACTCCAGACTGAGCCAAACCCAAACCTAATTTATTTCAAGTTCTGGTTCTTAGCAGAGGAGGCCTTGGTTCACCACTTTTGAAATAATTCCATTTTCCCTTCAATTCATCTGAGTAATAAAATACAGATGACATGAAAGGGGAAGTGATGCATATAGAGTATATATTAAAATATGGTATTTTATTAATTTGAAGAAACTCCAAATTCCAGAAAAGTAGAGATAATAATAAACTATAAACCTTAAATTTCTTTTTTGAAAAATAATGTATTTCATATATATAAAAAGGCATTAAAAGAATATGAAGAGCATCACTATGTCCATTTCTTGGTTTAATCTTACAAACAGTTGGCACCTTCCTGACCCCATTCCCCTCTGTTTTTCTTCTGCCAAAACATCATCATCCTGAATTTCATGTCTATCATTCTCAAGTAAGTCCTTATGCTTTTACTAGTCATATATGCATCCAAAACGGTAATATCATTTTGCAGATTTTAAACTTTATATAATCAACATCATACTCTAAGTAGCCTTTTGTAACTTACTTTTTATTTTAGTTTTTTTGGAGATTTTTTTTCTTGTTAATATGTGCAGTTGTAATTCATTCAAATACCAGTGCCATCTGTTTTTATTACACGGCTAAAGTGTATTTTTTCTCTGGCAAACAATACTGATGTGAACACTCTTTAACATGTCCTCTGGTGCGTACATAAGAACATTTCTTGAGAGCTGATGCTTGGGAGTGAAGGGGTCACAGCACCCGGTGCCCCCTCCTTTAGGCCTGCTTGGACTTCTTGCTCACCCTGTTCCTGGTACTGCTCTCTTCTGTCTCTCGCAGCCACATGGACAAGCATCCTGATGAAGGCAGGCATTGTGCTGGTGGTTGAGCATATGGAAGGTGACACTCTCTCTGGTTCCCTTTGGCTGCCACAGTTCCTCTGACTGCCATCTCTAACTCTGGCACCCAGGCTCTTGATGCAGCCTCTGGAAGAACAGTTGACAGCCCTTTTGCAAAAGACCCCTGAGTCACAGCCAATCAGCAGCATCGTGGCACTGCACTAACCTCTTTCTACTCATTGTCTCACTCCCTCTGGGTGCACCCTAACTCCACTGGGACAGCTCGGGCCCTTGAAGCCTTCTTGATGTCTGCAGGATGTGGCATTTATCACTTTGCTCTGGGAAGAAGGAAATCCTGTGACTGTGAGAATGCCTTTCTCCAGAGTCTGCCAAGACCAGAATGCCACATCCTGCAGCCATCAAGAAGGCTTCAAGGGTCACAGCTGTCCCAGCAACAGTAAGTAGTAAGTCACCAGCAATAACACGCATTGATATCACACACCCCTCGGTGTATGGTAGACTGAAAAAGACACAACATGACTTCTGGGATATTCTTGCCCCAAAAGCATTAGCTCAATCTGATCAAGAAAACACAAGTCAAACTCAAATTGAGGGACATATTACAAAATAGCTTACCAGTACTTTTCAAGAATATCAAAGTCATAAAAATCAAGAAAAGATAGAGAATATGTCACAGATGGAGGAGACTAAGTAGGTTACTAAATGCAATATATCACAACAAAATGTGGAAAATTCTTAAAGAGATGGGAATACCAGACCACCTGACCTGCGTCTTGAGAAATCTGTATGCAGGTCAGGAAGCAACAGTTAGAACTGGACATGGAACAACAGATTGGTTCCAAATAGGGAAAGAAGTACGTCAAGGCTGTATATTGTCACCCTGCTTATTTAACTTATATGCAGAGTACATCATGAGAAACACTGGGCTGGATGAAGCACAGGCTGGAATCAAAATTGCCAGGAGAAATATCAATAACCTCAAATATGTAGATGACACCACCGTTATGGTAGAAAACAAAGAAGAACTAAAAAGCTTCTTGATGAAAGTGAAAGTGGAGAGTGAAAAAGTTGGCTTAAAACTCAACATTCAGAAAACTAAGATCATGGCATCTGGTCCCATCACTTCATGGCAAATAGATGGGGAAACAGTGCAAACAGTGTCAGACTTCATTTTTTTGGGCTCCAAGATCACTGCAGATGGTGACTGCAGCCATGAAATTAAAAGACACTTACTCCTTGGAAGAAAAGTTATGACCAACCTAGACAGCATATTGAAAAGCAGAGACATTACTTTGCCAACAAAGGTCCATCTAGTCAAGGCTATGGTTTTTCCAGAGTTGGACTATAAAGAAAGCTCAGCGCTGAAGAATTGATGCTTTTGAACTGTGGTGTTGGAGAAGATTCTTGAGAGTCCCTTGGACTGCAAGGAGATCCAACCAGTTCATCCTAAAGGAAATCAGTCCTGAATATTCACTGGAAGGACTGATGCTGAAGCTGAAACTCCAATACTTTGGCCATCTGATGTGAAGAACTGACTCATTTGAAAAGACCCTGATACTGGGAAAGACTGAAGGCAGGAGGAGAAAGGGATGACAGAGGATGAGATGGTTGGATGGCATCACCAACTCAATGGTCATGAGTTTGAGTAAATTCTGGGAGTTGGTGATGGACAGGGAGGCCTGACATGCTGCAGTCCATGGGGTCGCAAAGAGTTGGACATGACTGAATGACTGAACTGAACTGAACTGAACTGAACTGAAATGCGATATGGGCTACTAGGTTGAATCCCAAGACAGAAAGATATTCCTGGGAAAACTAGTAAAGTTCTCCACAAGTCTATACCTTTTTAGGTATTGCACTAATGTTTAATTCTAGATTTTGATAATTATACTGTAGTGATATAAGTTGTTAGCAGTAGGGGAAGCTGAGTGAAGATTATGCAGGAACTCTGTCAATTTTTACAACTTTTCTGCAATCCATGATTATTTCAAAGTAAAAGTTAAAAAGAAATCTAGGCCTCATTCCTTTGGAGGGGTCAATTTTTGATCATTGACACAATTTTAAAAATTTGTTATTAGTCTACTTAGGATTTATAATCTCTCTCTAGACATTTTCTTTTGGGAAAAATTTCCCTTTCAAGTGTATTTTCAGGATTATTGGCATGATATTCATTCATATTATTTCTCAATGTGTTTTGAAACCTACGTTGGATTTATAGTTAGGTCACCCTTTTCCAAATGACTCAGATGGTAAAGAGTCCACCTGCAATGCAGGAGACCTGGGTTTGATACCTGGGTCGGAAAGATCCCTTGGAAGAGGAAATGCTAACCCACTCCAGTATTCTTGTCTGGAGAATCCCATGGCCAGAGAAGCCTGCTGGGCTACAATCCTTGAGGCCACAAAGCATCAGACACAACTGAGTGACTAAGCATGCACGCACGCATCCTTTTCACTAATTCATTTATGATATAATATTCACTTATTATTTTTCTTGTTCTGTTTACTTCTTTGATTAAGACTGCAAGAGGTTTGTCTTTTTATTAGCCTTTCGAAGAACCTCTTTTGGTTTTGTGGTCATTTATTGTATGTTTTCTATTTTTAGTAATTTCTGATTTTGTTTTAATTTTTTTCCTTCCCTTTTTTTGTGCGCATCTATTAACCCTTTTTCTACCTTCTTAAACACTTTGCTTATTAATTTACCACCTCTCTTTTTTCCCAATGTAAACCATCATATAGTACAGTATTTCTTCTAGTTCTGTTTGACTATATCACTCAAGTTTTTGTAAGGTTGCCTTTTATTTAGAAATATATGAAATTATTATTTTATAATTATTAATACTAATTTTACCTTATTAAAACATGGGCATTCTTGTAGTCTAAATAATATCACTGTCAAAAATAATATCACTGTTATGAGTCACAATAAAATTTTAATAAATATTGTCCATATATTCTTCAGTCTTCCCTCCAAAACAGTTACTGGCTGACTGAAAATAATGTTTCAAAATAGAATATATATAAGATTTAAGATCAGTTCACCCTCCCCATATCTTTCCAACAGTTTTGTATACTTATGAGAGCTGAAGCACACCTTTAGGTTGATTTGTAATTCAGCTCATCATCTTCAGACAAATTACGGCCAATAAAAGTTTTCAAATTAGCATCTCCTCTCTGGCACTTGCAGGTATCAGTGACATTTGTGTGCGGATAGAGGTTATGGAGATTTGCAATGGTGCTGAAGAATATAGGTCCAGAATCAGTACTTATTATTGCTGGTGTTAAAGTATGACAAGTAATATCCTGGTGAATTTATATATTCCCACTATTTGAAACACTGAGCTAAGCTGGAATCTGAAGACAAGGTCAGGAAAGTCACTCTTTAACATGGGACCTAATGAGGTTTAATATACAAGGGAAGGGAGTGTTTGTAACATATCCTGTTTTGTGGTTTGGAATGCTCTTTTCTATGAGCTGAAAAATGGTAGAAGAAATGGCCGAACTCATACAGACTAAAAAGTGAATCTAAGCAGTAATTATTCATCATTGCCATGTTAGTTCAGGTTGTGCAGACACATGTAACCAATAGGAGAGATAGATCGATATCTGTATCTGTAGTTTAACTATAGCTATGTATATATAGTTATATCTGCAGGGTGGGCTGCCAAGCTGGAGACCCAGGAAAGAGCCAATGCTGTAGCTCAAGTGTGAAGGTTCTCTGAGGGAAGAATTTCTTTTTTGCTCAGAGATCAGTCTTTATTCTATTTAAGCCTTTCACTAACTGGATAAGGCTTACCCACATCATAGAGGGACAACCTGCTTTTCTTAAAGTCCACAGATTTAAATGTAAATCTCATGCAAAAACACTATCACAAAATAATGTTTGTTCAACCATCAAACACTGGTCCAGCTAAGCTGACACATAACTTTAGCCATCACCCTGCCCAAAGAGTCCAGGGCTGTCACGAGAGGCTAATAGTATTTTGGTCCCTGGGAAATAAGGTGCTCAAAAGGAAAAGTGCCCTGATTTTGATTCCCAGCTGAATTTCTTCTTAGCTTTTTGATCTTTGGCAGTTTAGTTAACCTCCTGGAGCTTCAGATTCTTTCTGTAACTAAATAATAGGGTTGTGAGAATTAAATGATGTAATGCTATGTAACAACTAACAGTCCCTTTGTAGGTGCTCAAAAATTGTTCATTTCTCTCTGTTTCCTGAGGAAGGAGCATTCTCCATCTGTTTCCTTAGCCTGAGCCAATATGAGATGACCAACACCTTGGGCTCTGATACCCTGATCACAAAGCCACATTCTGATTACTAAATCCATTTTCCAAATATGTGGACAGAAGTCTGGTTGGGAAGGATTTTCCATTGTTCATGAATACAATGGCGCTCTTATTCAAAAATCAATACCTAAGTCAGAAGTTGCTAGTCAGAAAGAAATCTACTCTAAGAAGCTCATAAAAAGTGGATTTGATATCAAGACGGAGAGGAATGTCATAGAGACTTAACTGCAAGATATAACCTATCCTCACTGAGAATCATAATAGGAGTTACCTGCCCCATCTCTCTCTGAGGAGATAGAGCTATGTTTATTTCTTTTGGGCTTTCTTTACTGTATTCTAAACATCTGCTCTCCTGTAAATTGGGGCCATGTGTGGCACTTATAGACTCTCTGACCCACCCTCTAAATAACCTCTCAGATAGTTGCATGCATGTGGCATCTGACCAGCCCACTCTTTATGTTTCTTAGGTCAAATTCAGAGAGTCTGATTGATGGTTGGCCAGCTCCTTTTGTCACATGGTCCAATCAGCTGTGGCTAAGTCTCTAGTACAGTTGCCTGGCTGATCAGTCAATGTACCTCTAAGAGTGTGCCTGCCTTTTGCTCCTGCATCCCCAGCTTAGCTTGCCTTTACCTCCCAGCTATCCTCCAGACATGCACAGGCTGTTTTCTCCCCAAGTGAGAGATGCCAATGCTCCTATAGGCCTTTCTACCCCAGGCTGCCATCTGTCTGGCTCTTGGAAAAGCTTATCCACTTAATTATGTGGCTCTCAATAGACTGCTAGAATCCTTGGCATTGACAGGACATCTCTTGTCCTGCTTTTATATCCCTGTCTCCAGTCTCAGTGACTTCCCAGGTCTTTGCCCCCTTCACAGACCTGCAGATTTTGTCTGTATGCACATTCCCCTCATGTGATCTTAGATTTCCTCCCTCAGTATGCACAGGGCCCAGCAATTTACTTCATGCCAGGATGAGCCGACACATACATAACACTGGCTTTCTGAACTTGCAAAGTTGAGAGGCACACCTTGACATGGCTGGATCCCTAAGACATGTGGAGTGTCCTAAGTTGAAAAGCCTAACACAGTTGGTCTGTCTTCCTGGCTACAGAGCTACCCACTGCAAGTGGCAGCAAAGGATCACAGTGAAAAGAGCCAGCGTGGGAATTAGCAAGCTTGGATTTGAATCCTTGCTCTTACATCTACTCACTGTGGGACCTTGGCCAAGTTTCTAAGACTTAGTTCTATAAGATAATAATTATTAAAATATTTAAGGCATAGATAGCGTTGCTAGAAAAACTAAATGAGATGGGTGCAAAGTAATTAGCCCCAAATAAAGGAATGGGAATAGTTATTTTTAATCATATTTATCTGTATTAATAGAATATTTCCTAGTCCCCAGGAAACAGTTAAAGAGGAGGGATTGTTACAGCCCACAGGCAACTCCTCATTCCTGAAATAGGCTTTTCTCTCCACTCCATCTCTCCTACAAGGTCACTGCCATATGGGGGTGGTGAAGAAATGATGGATGTATTTATAGCAGTTAGGGAAACCGTGTTTTGGATTTCAAGAACTTCCTGCACCTAAACCCCTCTCCTGTAATAAAGGTTTAAAATCCTTTCCTTGCAGCTTACCTTATTTTTTTTTCTTAAACCTTAGCAGCAATGTCACATTGAAGTCTCTCTTTGAACAAACACCACTGTACTAAACCATATTTCTTACTGAATTTTGGGTGGAGTGAAAACTATTTCTAAGTCATTTATTCCTTAAGCCAAGAAGTATGCAGTAATTAAAGCACTGTATATAAATAAGAACAAGAAGTAATTTATAGGTTATGTGTGATTGTTTCATTCTTTCATGAACTTACATATTTATGTATTTGAATAAAACCTATGAATACTAACTGGCTCTTTATTCCAACAAATGAGACTGATGGGGAGTGAATTGAAGAAGGAAAATGTGGAGCACATAATTGAAGAATAAGATGGAATGATGGACTTGAGATGCACGTCTGAATCATTTTGTAACTCTAAATACAACACTTCATGCTCTGATTCTCCACCTGGAAGATTATGGTAATATAACTATCTGGAAAGTACGGCCTAAGATTTTTTTTTTTTAAAAGAGAGAACATCAGAAATACTTGGGGGCTTTTGGATCCAAACAGGCAAACATTCAAAACAACGGTCTGGGGAATTAGAATCCTTGTTTAGCCTGAAATATTTTATCCTTGGTGAACAAAGTTTGTAAATTTGAAGACGCTGCTTTAAATCGAGGGTATCAAGAGTAATAGTATTCACACATTGTTTAGCCAAAGAAACAGATGAATGGGCAACTAACTCTCCGAAGACAAAACGCATTTGAGCAAGAAACACATAAAACAATTAACATCTTCACTAATAATTGTGTAAGAATTGAAAGCTAAAAAATAATGTAACTTTTTTTCACTTTTCAAACTGGAAAAAAGTTAAACACTCTGCCAATACAAGTGCAGCTTTGGGGAGGATTGGGGAAATACACACAATATTGGCGAGAGTATAAGTGAGTACAGGAATTTTGAGAGCAATCTGATAGTAATTTTCAATCCGTGTGCCCTTTGGCCAGGAAATTCTACTTCAAGGAATCTGTCCTACCTAAATATTCATATATGACAGTCTTTACAGCAGCAGTGGTTGTAATGACCTGAAAAGGGAACATAAACATCCATTAGTAGAAAGTGATTCAATCACTTACAGTAATCCATATTACCACATGCCACTGTGAAAAAGGATGAAGTAAATCCACAGATACTGACTGGAGTAGGAAAAGGGACTGTACATGAAATACTGTCATAAAAACAAGCAGCAGAGCACTTGTTTGGCAGCTCAGAGGTAAAGAATCTACCTGCCAGTGCAGGAGACACAGGTTTGACCCCTGATCTGGGAAGATCCCACATGCCACAGGGCAGCTATGCCTGAGTGCCACAACTGCTGAGCCTGAGCTCTAGAGCACAGGAGCCACAACTGCTGAGCCCATATCAGTGAGTGGTAATCCCACTCTCTAGAAATAAATGGTACACGTATTTTTTCTGTATTATCTTGCAGTCTTTTAAAAATGCTGCTGCTGCTAAGTCACTTCAGTCGTGTCCGACTCTGTGTGACCCCATAGACGGCAGCCCACCAGGCTCCCCCGTCCCTGGGATTCTCCAGGCAAGAATACTGGAGTGGGTTGCCATTTCCTTCTCCAATGCATGAAAGAGAAAAGTGAAAGTGAAGTCGCTCAGTCTGTCCGACTGTTAGCGACCCCATGGCTGTCTCTTATACACATCTAGATGTGTANGACGGCAGCCCACCAGGCTCCCCCATCCCTGGGATTCTCCAGGCAAGAATACTGGAGTGGGTTGCCATTTCCTTCTCCAATGCATGAAAGAGAAAAGTGAAAGTGAAGTCGCTCAGTCTGTCCGACTGTTAGCGACCCCATGGACTGCAGCCCACCAGGCTACTCCGTCCATTGGATTTTCCAGGCAAAAGTACTGGGGTGGGGTGCCATTGCCTTCCCCGCTTTTAAAAATAAATCCTTAAAAATTAGACTTATAGATGTGGTATCATACACTGATTTCTATTTATGGACTGATTTAAAAAATTGTTTTTAAATTTATTTAAGTGCTCCATGCCTTAGGTGTAGCACACATGATCTTCGATCTTTATTGTAGCATGCAGGATCTAGTTCCTTCACCAAGGGTCCAGCCTGGACCCCCTGCATTGAGACACGAAGTCTTAGCCACTGGATCACCAAGGAAATCCCTTATGTACTGATTTTTAACTTAATGTTTTATTATGAGCGCTTCTCTAGATTATTCGACATAACTTTAATAGTTATAGAATACATTAGGGATATACCAATAGTTATTTCATAATGAACATTTGATAGTTTCTATTTTTTGCTATTGTAAAGAATATGTATACATGCATATAAAATATGTTTCATTATATCTCTTGATTGCTTCTTCAGGATAAATTTCTAGAAGGAGGAGGAGTGCAATCTTGGCTCGACACATATTGCCAAGTTGGTTCCTGGAGATACTGAATTCATTTGCACTTTTACCAGAAGGAGATCAAAATGAATGAGCTTCCCAGATAACTCAGTGGTAAAGAATCTGTCTGCCAACGTAAGAGATGCATGGGACGTGGGTTCCCCCGGTTGGGAAGATCCCCTAGAGGGGGGTGGCAACCCACTCCAGTACTCGTGCTGGGAAAATCCCATGGACAGAGGAGCCTGGCGGCCTACAGTCCATGAGGTCACAGAGTCAAACTCGACTGAGCTCCTGTGATGAGACTTCAACGATCCCCCTGTGGCCAGTAGCTTAAATTCTGCTTTAAATAGAAAATAAAAAGAAGCCAAAATAATAAGAAGGAATCTATTTAACGGCAAAAATTTTTTCCTTTTAAAAATTTGTATTTACTTGATTGTTATTATAGTTGGAAAAATTAAAGTATATTTTTTAGTTCAGTTTGTAGTTTAAAAAAGAACATTTCCCTCCATAAAATGATAATTTTTAATATTATATCAATATTTGTTTCATAGTTAAATTGCACCATTTGTCTTAAAAATGTCTTTTCTGGTTTGTTTAAAACAAAATCCAACCCAAGACCAGACGTTGAACCCGAATATTATGTCTCTTAAGACTCTTTTAAGCTACAATTCCTTTATTTCTCTTTCTTTTTCCCTCTTGTTTTCTTCCTTTCTCAGTCTCTCTTTTCATATACTGACTTTTGAAGAGATTTGGTCAGTTGTCTGTAGAATGTTTTATTTTTCCATATTTGTCTTATTTCCCTGCAGTGCTGTTTACTTTGATCCCTGTATTTTCTGTAAATGAGGAGCTGGATCTAAAGGTATGAGATTTAAGCTAAACATTTTTGGAAAGAATACATCACAAGTGTCGTATATTTCTTATTGCATCATATTAGCAGTCTGACCAATAACATCTTGTGGTCAGTCAGTAGGATTGTTAAGGCTGACCCCTGATAACAGTAGTAGCAACCTTCTCCCTCCATTTCCCTTTTGCAACTGCACAGTAATCTGTGTGGTGCCCTTGAGCACCAGAGGGGTACTATTCTATTAAATAGAGCTTTCTCTCATCAACTTGTTTATTCTGAAATGCAACGACTAGGAAGGTAAGCTATTTCATTTTTTCCCTTTAATTACCCCTTAAATATTTGTTTGCCACTTACAATAGTTCTTTGGTGAATGATCTTTTTTAGTGCCTTGCCTATTTGCAATGAAAATGTTCCTAATTCTCTTGGCATATACTTTCCTCAGTTTATTGCCTGGTTCTTAATTTTACTTGCTTTCAGGTACACATTTTATATTTAATTTGTTCTCTTAATCTTTTTTTTTTTGTATTTATTTATTTTTTTACACAAACTCCCAAACATCTTAATCTTTTTTCTTTGTGGTTTCTTCATTGTTTTCATGCTTAGAAATCCTTTTCTATCCCAAAGGCAGATCCACCTTTATCTTTGTATAGCTGCTTTAATAGTTGATTTTTTTTAAAAAGCTATAAAAGTGCTTATTTTTTAAAGCATCATTTAAAAAATTTAGGATGTATTTATTTTACTATTCCTCTGCTTAAAATCATTCAGTGCCTCCAGGATAAAAGTCAAACCTGGCAACTTGGCATATCAGCTCTTTGCAATCTGGGCTTTCCTTTGGCTTTATTTCCCATCTACATTCTAGCAACAGAAGGCCACTTGCAGTTCCCTGAATTGTTAATGCTGTTCCGTGTGTCTATGCCTTTACAAACATGGAGTCCCTTCTCCATGACCCACCACAGCCTGCCTGATTAATTTCTCTTCTTCCTCTTTATCACCTCTTTCTGTAAAAAGTTTTCTGTGTTTCCCTGCAGCTTAGTCACCCCTTTGTAATCCTCCAGAGCCTCTTGGTCATATTTTTATTGACATTTATCTTATTGAATTATCATTGTCTTTATACATATTTCTCTCCTGATCTTGACCGTGAGGGCCTTAAAGGGGAGGACTGTATTGTATTTACCACTGTGACTGCTAGCACACAGAGGGCACACAATTTGTTGAATGTGTGAAAGGTTAATGAAAATGCAGTTTTGGACAATAAACCAGATCATAGTTTGCAAAGTGATGGAAACCACCTTTGCAGAGTGGTGGAAATGTCATTTCAGAATTTCCAAGATATAAGATGCTCTCCCCACCTCCGCTTCTAAGCAATAGGGCTATCAAAGGCTTCGCGAACCTAAAAGAAAAATAACTTCATATAAATATGACATGTATGTGTGTTAAGGATGGCTTTGGATGTGCAGTGTTAGTGACAAAGAAATGACGTCATAGTGGCAAAGCTACTGACACAACTGCAATGCTGGGCAATCCTTGCCGTCTGGCTCCCCTAGCCCCGCTGTCCGGCAGCTCTTTATTCTTGGTTCTGCCGTGCTGCCATGCAAGACTCAGACACACTACCCCCAAATGCAAATCTGCACCTCCTTCCCCACCAGGTCTACCTGGAGCCTCTCTTACATGGCTGGCTGCATACAGGGCAGCACTGCTAATCTGCCCCTTGTTAACAGTTAAAACAAACAACCCAGGCCTTCCATAGCACTGGCTCATACAGCAACAGAGCAGTCTATTATCCTTATAAGAAAAGAAATAGACACCAGCACTCACTCTCTAACTATACGAGGATATAGTAAAACAAGAGGACTTGTCCGGTACCTGCAGGGAGAATGGTCAGAAGATAGGCTCTAGTCAGCAGATGCTCTAGCGTCAGCCTCAGTTTCAGAGAGAAATCTTGTGTGATGTCATGTCCATCTCGAGAAGCCCACGTATGGCGACTTGTGAGACAAGGATGTCAAAGCCTGGCCATCTGGTCTGACACAGGACACTATAACAGGGGGCTCTTGTTCCAGAACTCCTGCTAGGCTGACTGAGCACTCCTTTGTTAGATCTGCATCACAGTTCAACTTATTCCTCTGCCAATACTGTTTCTTTCTCTTCCCTCTGAAGCAGGAAACAGACAGAACAGGCTCCATCTTGAAAGCAGGACTCCATCTTGGGCTGGACTGTGGACTTTGAGCTATATGCCCAGCATCCATGGAAATGACATACCAACTGGAAAACCAGGCACTCCGGATGGAAGAACCACAGGGCTCATACCTAGACTCTCCATTGCCTAAAAGAATACCCTAATTGTCTGTGTAACCAAATAGAATCATAAATTCTATCATGCTTATTGGGGTATGACCACAGGCCTATTGACAGTTGTCCACTGTTAACTACCTGGGCTTAACGCATATGAATCACGGGTTAACTTTGATTGTATCTTTCTCTTCCTTTGTTCAGACTAGTTTTAGGGAATTTGGGGAGGTGGGTTTGGGCAAGTACACTTAGGGTATATAAAGTTTTCAGAAAAACTGGTTGGGGTCCTTGGCTAAGAGGAGACTCTGCCTTGGGCCCGCCAATATAATAAACTGCACTCCACTATCTGCATTGACCTTCTGAGTGAGTTTGTTTTCCGGAATGTGTGGCTACAACACCTTCACAAGTGTTGGTCCCTAATAAACATTTCATACCCCAAACTCTATTTAGTGCCTACTTTCAAAGAACCCAACCCATGATGTTAACAGAAATGGGATAATGAAAAAAAGGCAATAATAAAGAGTATTTGAAATGGAATCTTTTATCGCCTGGCTGGGAATATTAATAGATGGAAAATTTGACAG
Organism: Oreotragus oreotragus; assembly: GCA_006410675.1. Taxonomy (NCBI): domain Eukaryota; kingdom Metazoa; phylum Chordata; class Mammalia; order Artiodactyla; family Bovidae; genus Oreotragus; species Oreotragus oreotragus. The sequence goes on from SJYX01005051.1 coordinate 213,177, forward strand.
TACTTGTTAAAGTCTTTAGCAGTGGTAAGTTGAGAGGTATATAAGTGGAAGGGAATATACACGAGCAGGTACAATGTATGAGACATTCAAGATATATGGAGAAAGAAAAGCTATGAGGAATAGTACATTGGATGGCTCTTGCTGAGTGCCATTGAGGTTCTACATAGAAATATAATATACAGCTAAAGTTGAATAACGGGAAAATTTGACAGTACTTGTTAAAGTCTTTAGCAGTGGTAAGTTGAGAGGTATATAAGTGGAAGGGAATATACACGAGCAGGTACAATGTATGAGACATTCAAGATATATGGAGAAAGAAAAGCTATGAGGAATAGTACATTGGATGGCTCTTGCTGATTGCCATTGAGGTTCTACATAGAAATATAATATACAGCTAAAGTTGAATAACGGGGGAATTGAAAATCAGGTGTGAAAATTAGAGGACCACTTTGATTACATATATAAAAAGAGACAAATCTCATCTCTAGCAAGACTGCAGAGAAAGCCCAGGAGAAAGCCAAGGGTTTAAGAAGTTAAAAGCCAATAAAGGCAGGACTGCTTTGCCAAGGTCAGATTCCTGGTCAGGAAACACTGATTGGGAAACAGGACACAGGGAAAGGGGTCATATGTGTAGAGGACCCCAAAGTTTCTGCAGCCCTATCCCACTCCTGTCTCTTCTGAACCTTCTGAGCCCGTGTAAGTGGCTGTGTGACAACCCTCCACATTATGAGTTGGTACCTGACCCTCAAAGGCAATAAGTGCTCCTGGGCCTATGCTATCAGTCACCAGGCCTATGATGAGGCTTCAGTGAAGGTATAGCCCAGCTGAGGACATGGTGAGCCTAGGAAGGAAGGAAAGGAGCTATACACCAAGGGAGCTGGAAGATCCAGCCAACAGTTATCAGAAGGAGCGGGGTAGTCAATGTGTGACTGGGGTCTAAGGCTGTTTAATCTAAGGGGTCAGAGTATAAAATTGGATAGAGAAGAGTTAGACTCGGGAGTACCTTCCTGAGATCCAGGATTTAACACACAGCAAGAACCCAGAATGCCAGGAGCTGAGCATTTAGCCCTTGGATGGCTCCTTCAAGTGTGGTTGACACAGTTCAGTTGAAACACCGGAATGGCAGGAGAGGACAGGATGGAAAGTGGAAGTGAGCACACTGAAATGGTCACACTATGTGTGACTGCAAGAATTGCCAGATGATATGTTCTTGGAAAGGCCCAGAGGAATGAGATGGGGGGCACTGTTCAGAGGTTCAGCAGGTCTCTCTCTGTCAGCCAGGGTTGATGGCAGCAGAAGTCATAATAAAATTTGGTTGCCTGATATTACAAGACCCTGAGCAAACAGAGGCCAAGTGTTGATGTTTAACAGACAAATGCCAGGGTGAGACCGTGATGACTATAATGGTCTGCAAAGTTAGAATGGCAGTCTGCTGGCCTGAATGCAAAGAATTATAAAAAATGGTTAATAGAATGTGGCCTTCATTGGGGCAAAATAGGTGGGCAGTTGACTAAATACTACTCAGCTTTCACTAATAGAAAACTGGGAGGCTGAGTGTACTCATCCCACAAAAAACTTATGATTCCTGATCATGACTATCATGATTCCTTGTATCCCTAGTAGGGACAATACACAAGTCCAGGTCTCAAGGGGTAGAAGCAGATTGGCATTTCTTATTATGGCTCTTAATGACTCATCAAGGGACTTCATATTTCTTGTCTCCATAGCCCTGGGCTCTGAGAGGTTTGAGTTCTTGGTTCTCCACATGTTTGGCCGGTGATACAAGAGTCCTAGGGGATTATGAACTATAACTGCTCCCTGAGCACTTTGAATTCCTGTGTCCAGGGACCAGGCAAGAAGAGAGTCACTGACTTGTCAGGGATCACAGAGCATCAGGAGGAGGTTCGGCTGCTTTTTACACAACTGAGGCAGGGACGAATGTGTGTGGAATGCAGGCTTCCCACTTGGGAGCCTCAGAGTACTCCATTGCCCAGCTGTGACTGTAAAACCACAGCTGGAGCAGGGAATGATGACCAGGAGATGAAAATCTGGGTCATGCCACTGGTAAGCCACTGAGGCCAGCAGAGTTGGAAATGGAAGATGAGGACAATTAGAATGCAAAGCGGGATGATGTGATGTATCAGTTGTAGCTTGTCTCCCTCCCTTCCCTCCTCTGAGTTTGCCCTCTGAAAGAGATCCACCATATTCCTGGAGAAGTGGGTTGGTTGACAACAAGGTGTTGACTGTGATAGACACAGAGCTAAGATGCCTAGACCTCCCCTCTCCCCACCCTACCAATGAAGAAAATGCTGTCCATCTTTAGTGAGTGAAGACCCTTCAGCGTCTGCACCAGCTACAAGAGTAGCTGTAGGTGGGGTCACACCCTCCCCAGGGCAGCCTGCCTCTGGTCCCTGATTGAGGTGGGACTATAAAAGTGGTCATTTTGGCCCACACAGGACACTCTGATAAGCAACACTCACTCCAGAGCTACCCATTGGATCAGGAGAGGCTTTCTGAGGTCTAAATTGTAGTGTAAACTCTTAATCCTGTTTCCACTCTGTTTTCCTTCATAGGTATTAATCGCTAACACACACCTGACACTTCAAACTCCGGCTCCAAAGAACCCACTTTCTGACAGTGTCCTTTTCAGTGCATCACATAGGAAGCAAGCATATAAAGTCCCTTGGTGATTTGGTGGCATCTGCCAGGTTTCTCCATTATAAAATTCCTGGTTTTCCCTTTGTTTAGTAGGCAATTTGGGGAGATGTTTTCAGATATATAAATATCTTGTTCCTCATTATAATTCTGTTTACTTAGATTGGGATAGGCATCCATTAATAATTTTCTAAGTCTCCCATTCTTTCTGTATTTGTTACTTGGCATTCCACTGTAAGAAAAAGCTTTCCCTCCTCATTTATCTATATCATCTATGATTTAAATTTATATCAGTATGGACTCACAGACTTCCCTTGTAGCTCAGCTGATAAAGAATCTGCCTGCAGTGCAGGAGACCCTGGTTTGACTCCTGGGTTGGGAAGATCCCCTGGAGGAGGGATAGGCTACCCACTCCAGTATTCTTGAGCTTCCCTGGTGGCTCAATTGGTAAAGAATCCACCTGCAGTGTTGGAGACCTGGGTTCAATCCCTGGGTTGGGAAGATCCCCTGGAGGAGGGCATGGCAACCCACTCCAGTATTCTTGCCTGGAGAATCCCCATGGACAGAGGAGCCTGGTGGGCTACAGTGCATGAGGTCGCAAAGAGTCAGACTCACAGATTATTTGCTTCAATGATATTTATTCTACTCAGTGGGAATTATATAAAAAATGACAGCTATTGTTTAGTTTGAGACTGTGATATTGTCCCAGATCGGGTCAGAGGAAATCCTTCAAGCTGGCTCCTATGTCTTGGATACATCTCTGTCATTCTTTGACAGTTCTTTGTTTTCTGGCACAATATGATCCAGGCGCCTATTATTCTTTCTGTGCCGTAGGCCTGCAATCAACCTTTTCCCCAAAGATTTCTGGTCCCTTTTAGTGGAAATGGCATTTTGTTCTCTTATTTTTTAAGTAACTCCATTATTTTAAAATAACATTAGATAACATTTTTAACTCCCTTTCTTGACTTGAGTAACCTACCTTCCATCCTTCTCAGTGTATTGATTTCTTTGTTCAAGCCTAGAAAAGACAAAAAACATTTCAGATGGCTAGTTAGACTTCAATATTTATATGCCACTTTTTTCTTTTGAGGTAAATTTACATGTAATGAGATGCGAAAATCTTAAGTGTACTATTTAGTGAGTTCTGAATAATTCATATGCCTGTGAAAACCAAATCCCTATCAAGATAACAGAACCTTATCACCACCCTAAAAATGTCCCTCATATCACTTTCTAGTCAACCCAACCACTAGAGGCAAGCATTTTTCTGATTTTCTTTTCACTATATATTATTTTTATTTGTTTGCTGCTGCTGCTGCTCCTAAGTCTCTTCAGTCATGTCCGACCCTGCATGACCCCATAGACGGCAGCCCACCAGGCTCCTCTGTCCGTGGGATTCTCCAGGCAAGAACACTGGAGTGGGTTGCCATTTCCTTCTCCAATGCATGAAAGTGAAAAGTGAAAGTGAAGTTGCTCAGTCGTGTCCGACTCTTAGTGACCCTCATAATTTAAATGGAAAGATACAGAAGGTACTTTTTAGTATTTGGTTTCTTTTAACATTTTAAAATTTATTTTTATGCCCCAGAGTATGGTATAGCTTAGTGAATAGTGCATGTGTACTCAAAAAGTATGTATATTCTATTGTTGTTTGCCATTATTTCACCTTCATACTTTGAAAGAATTTTTGCTAGATGTTCTAGATGGACAAAGGTTTTTCTTTCAGATTTTGTTCCATTAAATTCTGGCTTACACTGCAGTCATCAAGACAGTGTGGTAGTGGCATACAGAAATACAGACCAGTGTAACAAGTTAGAAAGACCAGAGATTAAACCCAAGCACCTTAACTTTGACAAAGGAGGCAAGAATATATGAGAAAAAGTAGTCTGTTCAGTAAGTGGTGCCGGGAAAATTGGACAGTTATGTTAAAAGAATGAAATTAGTACACATCCTAACACCATACACAAATATAAACTCAAAATGGATTAAAGACCTAAATATAAGACCAGAAACTCTAAAACTCTTAAAGGGAAATATAGGCAGAACACTCTTAGACATAAATCACAGCAAGATTCTCTATAACTCACCTTCTGGAATAATGGAAATAAAAACAAAGGGAATCTAATTAAACTTAAAGGTTTTTTCACAGCAAAGGAAACCATAAACAAGATAAAAAGACAACCCTCAGAATGGGAGAAAATAATTGCAAATGAAGCAACTGATAAAGGATTAATCTCCAAAATTTACAAGCAGCTCAGGCAACTCAATATCAGAAAAACAAACCACTCAATCAAAAAATGGGCAGAAGACCTAAACAGACATTTCTCCAAGAAGACATATAGATGGCTAATAAACATTAAAAAGTGCTCCACATCACTTGTTATGAACAGAGAAATCCAACTCAAAACTACAATGAGATACCACCTCACACCAGTCAGTATGTCCATCATCAAAAAATCTACAAACAATAAATTCTGGAGAGGATGTAGAAAAAAGGGAACCCTCTTGCACTGTTGGTGGGAGTGTAAATACAGCCACTATTGAGAACAGTATGGAGATTTCTTTAAAAGCTAAGAATAAAACTGCCATATAACCCAGCAGTCCTACTATTGGGCATATACTCTGCTGCTGCTGCCAAGTCGCTTCAGTCGTGTCCGACTCTGTGCGACCCCGTAGACGGCAGCCCACCAGGCT
>SJYX01005053.1:0-19616 GCA_006410675.1 Oreotragus oreotragus
CCGTAACGGCCCTGGCGACGGAGCCTGAGCTCTGGAGAAGCCCGGGCTGGGCAGGGAGGCTCCGCGGCTCGCCAGAAGTCTGAAGCTGGGCTAGGGAGGCGGTAGACTGGCAGCCCGGGCTCTTCCCGGTGCCAGGAGCCTCCCCCTAGGGTCAGAACCAAGAGACACGGGCAGGCGGAGGGCCTGCTTCCCGCCCCGTCACAGGCCTTGCCCAGGGCTGCCTGCACCAAACTGATGAGTGATCGGCCCCCACACCTGTCTCTCGGGCCTGAGACAGGAAGCCCTGACCCCCTACGAGGCCCCCTACACGGCCTGAAAGGCTTAGGATACCCACTGTGCAGATGAGGACACTGAGGCTCTCAGAGGGCCACAGCAGGGAGGCCATGGAGGTGTTGGAAGCCGGCCGTGTCCCCGTCCCTGGTCCTTCACGGGTGACCCCAGACTCTGCACTTCCACGGCCAAAAGGAGGCGGCAGGCGCCTCCCTGCAGGACTGCAGTGTCCGCAGGTGTTCGGGACACGCGGAGGCCAGACGCTGTCCTCCGAGTCTGGCGGAGGCAGAGGCGACAGTTTACAAGCACCTCGGGCCGGCGGGGATGCACGCCGCAGCCCCCGGCGCCTCTGGACGCCGCCCCGCTTTCTGCTCCGCCCCGCCCCGCGCCCGGCAGCCCCTCTGAGCCTCCGTCTCCTCTGAAACGAAAGGTGCTAAAGCCACACGCCAGGACTGTCCCGAGGCTGCCTCCCGCACTCCAGGTGGGCTCAGTGACGTGGGCTTTCTCCCCGGGGAGAAGCAGCGCAGCGCGGCAGGCCCGTGACTCCCTCCGCTCCTCCACTGAGGCTCCAGTGACACCCTTCCTGCCCCTTTGCCCTCGTCCCCTCAGGGTCAGGAACGTCCTTTCCCTTGGGACCATTCCTCCCAGTCCTGTCCTCCGTGGTCCTCTGGGGCTTGGAGCAGCAAGCAGGTGACTGCTGAATAGCCAACCACCGGGACAAACGGGGTCCAAGAAGCTGGTACAGGACGCCTTCCTCCAGGAAGACTTCCCTGTCTACCAGGCTGGGTTAATGGCTCTTCCTATGAGCTTCCCTGAAGCCCAGAACCACTTTTTTTTTTTTAAGTGTAGGCCCTGGGGCCCAAGCTCTGCCTCTGCCCTGACCAGCTGTGTGCCTCCAGGCTAGTGACACAACCTCTCTGCGCTCCATGGCCTCCCCTGTGAAAGCAGGATAATAGTAACAGCATCCACCCCGGAGAACCGTCAGGGGTCAGGAGACAGGCCGCGTGGGGTGCAGCAGCGGGCACGCCCCGGGCGCCCGTAGGCGTGAGCGGCTCCCGTCGGCGGGCACAGTGCCGCCCAGCGTCGCCTCGTTGGCCGGGCTGTCTTTGCCCCTGCTCGTGAGCTCGTCCACACCGTCGTGAAGGCTGTCGGGCGCTCCCGCAGGCCGCCTGGAGCCTGCTCGCGAGCCTGCTCGCTGACCCTGACCCCCAGGGCCTGTGCCCACCACTCTCCCCCGGTCTGCCTTATTCAGGTCTGCAGGCGCGGAGCTGCCCAGGACCCTGCGTGCCGGAGGCTAACCCTTGGCTGGTGACTGACAGGTTGCCAGCCAAGACCAGTTCAAACGTGTAACTTGGACCCCAGAGCCCCCTGCCCTGCAACGGGATCAGGTAGAGACGGCTCTCCGAGAGGCTTTGCCTGAAAACACACGTCGGCTTGGTGGGCTGCCTGCCACCCTCATCCTAGCCTGCCTCTTCCTTCCTTACACCACATCCTCACCACGCCGTGTGGGGTCTTAGTTACCTGAAGCTGCCGGCACTGTGGTCACGTCCGACTCTGTGCGACCCCGTGGACTGTAGCCCACCAGGCTCCTCTGTCCATGGGATTTCCCAGCAAGGGTACTGCAGTGGGTTGCCGTTTCCTCTTCCAGGGGATCTTCCCGAGCCAGAGCTTGAATTCTTTACCACCAGTGAAACCTGGGCGGCCCGGGGATCAAACACGTGCCCCCCGGATTGGAAACACAGAGACCACCAGGGAAGTCCCTACCCCGACTCTTGACACAGTGCCCAGACCCAAGCGGCACGGTCGGAGCAGGGGAACGGTTGAACCAAGTGGTGCCCAGGAGAAAGACGTAGCGGGTCAGCCGGGGAAGGAGTTCTAGGAGGCGGCAGACCCCCGGCGCCATCTGCACACGGCCCTGCCTTGCCCCGCCGAGCCATCTCAGCCGGGAGCGTTCCCTGGACCGTGTGGTCTTTAATGCAGGGCCTGGAGCGGCATAAACAAGGTTGCAAAATTTAAAGGCAAACCAGACGCGGATCCCGGGGCAGCCACGCTGACATCACGGCTGGGGGCAGGGCTGGCGCTGAGCGCGGAGGAGGCAGCTTTCGGCAGTGTTCATTCCGGGACAGGAGGAAGGGGCAAAGTGGCCGTGACTGGTGCTTGCTGCTGTTCACTTGTCTTCATCGGGTCTGAAATGATCGGATGGGCGCAGGCCCACATTTAGACAGAACCGCAGCCAAGGCGAGGCTCCCCGGGGCTGCTGGTGGCGAAGAGCCCAACAGCCAGTGTAGGAGACGAGACATCTGCGTTCGATCCCTGGGTCGGGAAGGTCCCCTGGAGGAGGGCGTGGCAGCCCACTCCAGTGTTCTTGCCTGGAGAACCCCACGGACAGAGGAGCCTGGCGGGCTGCAGTCCGTGGGGGTCACAAAGAGTCAGCACCCTCTCGCGCTCCATCAGCAGGCCTCCAGGCTCTTCCCTTGCCTCCCCTCACTGAAAACCAGGAAGCTGTCTCCAGATAAGACTCATCTCCTGCAGCCTTGCCCGGGGGGATTCCTCACCCAGCTTCCTGTCTCCACACAGCACTGGTTAAGCGTGTGGGCTCCCGAGCCGACGTCCTGGGTTCAGATCCCAGCTCGGCCGCTTACTAGCTGTGCGCCCCGGGGCCTCGTTTCTGGTCTGCGGGANCATCCTAGCCTGCCTCTTCCTTCCTTACACCACATCCTCACCACGCCGTGTGGGGTCTTAGTTACCTGAAGCTGCCGGCACTGTGGTCACGTCCGACTCTGTGCGACCCCGTGGACTGTAGCCCACCAGGCTCCTCTGTCCATGGGATTTCCCAGCAAGGGTACTGCAGTGGGTTGCCGTTTCCTCTTCCAGGGGATCTTCCCGAGCCAGAGCTTGAATTCTTTACCACCAGTGAAACCTGGGCGGCCCGGGGATCAAACACGTGCCCCCCGGATTGGAAACACAGAGACCACCAGGGAAGTCCCTACCCCGACTCTTGACACAGTGCCCAGACCCAAGCGGCACGGTCGGAGCAGGGGAACGGTTGAACCAAGTGGTGCCCAGGAGAAAGACGTAGCGGGTCAGCCGGGGAAGGAGTTCTAGGAGGCGGCAGACCCCCGGCGCCATCTGCACACGGCCCTGCCTTGCCCCGCCGAGCCATCTCAGCCGGGAGCGTTCCCTGGACCGTGTGGTCTTTAATGCAGGGCCTGGAGCGGCATAAACAAGGTTGCAAAATTTAAAGGCAAACCAGACGCGGATCCCGGGGCAGCCACGCTGACATCACGGCTGGGGGCAGGGCTGGCGCTGAGCGCGGAGGAGGCAGCTTTCGGCAGTGTTCATTCCGGGACAGGAGGAAGGGGCAAAGTGGCCGTGACTGGTGCTTGCTGCTGTTCACTTGTCTTCATCGGGTCTGAAATGATCGGATGGGCGCAGGCCCACATTTAGACAGAACCGCAGCCAAGGCGAGGCTCCCCGGGGCTGCTGGTGGCGAAGAGCCCAACAGCCAGTGTAGGAGACGAGACATCTGCGTTCGATCCCTGGGTCGGGAAGGTCCCCTGGAGGAGGGCGTGGCAGCCCACTCCAGTGTTCTTGCCTGGAGAACCCCACGGACAGAGGAGCCTGGCGGGCTGCAGTCCGTGGGGGTCACAAAGAGTCAGCACCCTCTCGCGCTCCATCAGCAGGCCTCCAGGCTCTTCCCTTGCCTCCCCTCACTGAAAACCAGGAAGCTGTCTCCAGATAAGACTCATCTCCTGCAGCCTTGCCCGGGGGGATTCCTCACCCAGCTTCCTGTCTCCACACAGCACTGGTTAAGCGTGTGGGCTCCCGAGCCGACGTCCTGGGTTCAGATCCCAGCTCGGCCGCTTACTAGCTGTGCGCCCCGGGGCCTCGTTTCTGGTCTGCGGGATGGAAGTAGCGAAAGCATCTACCCGTGGGGATTAACAATGTTGGGAAAGTCAAATGAGGCAGGGCCTGGCGTGCAGCAAGCCCCCAACAGCACTGGCGATTACCGCTGCTTTCTCACTATCATTCCTTCCTCCCTGTGATCTAAGACGGCTCTGCAGTCACTGTAGGCAGACCCAGGGGAAGGCAGAGAGTAGTGGCTGGGGGTGCCTGCTCCAGAGCCTGGCTGAGACGGGAAGAGAAGCAGCCAATCAACTGGGGACAGAGAAGCTGGGTGAGGAGGGCCCTGGGGGCCCGGGGTTCAGGACAAGAAAGAGCGTGAAGCTCAGGGAGGCTGCCTCATTCAGGACACAGCACAGAGGGCCTCGAGCAGCAGGGAGAACGCTCCGGGATGCTCAGACAGGCCCGTCGGCAGGTACCGCGATGTGTTAGATGAGGCTCAGCCGAGGAGGGGAGGCCTCGGTCCTTTCTGGCTTCAGCCATTTAGCAGCTGTCTTATGCAACACTCTAAGGCTCACTGGTACCATCTGTAAAATGGGGCTACCAACCCTAGAACTCACCTCTCAGGGTCTTTGCAAGGACTGAGATGTTACACGAAGTCAGCGCTCGCATAAAGGAGTTATGGTGAAGAGTCTGATTTTAGATTCAGTGAACCTAAGACTCCAGGTTTTACGATTCTAAATGGCTCTCGAGTTTAAGACTAAATCTTACTAGAGTGTTGCCTCTGTGGGGACAGACACTTTTGGTCTATTTTGTTCAGCAGTGTTATTCCCAGGACCTGGCTCCCAGACTTGGCAAATAGGTGAGCAATGTGTGTATGGGGTGGGGGGGGGGTGGTTGGAGAAAACAGTAAATGAATGGGTAAATGAACGAATGTGTTGGCAGGACTGACCATTCTCTGTCCGCTTGCCCAAAGCTGAAACCAGGATGCCGTCCCTGCCTTCCTCCCCGCCCTATCCACCCATCACACCTCCTAAGGACCAGCATTTCCTTCAGCCGCCTCACCTCCCCGCTCTGAGCGGAGTCCTCACTCGCCTAGAACACTGCCGTGGCCTCCCTTGCCTGCCCTCCTTTCCCATCTTAGAAATCTCATTTCCAAACAGAAAAGAAGTTCATTAACCACACTGGGGGCATTCTGCTGCAGGGCTGAGCCATTATGGGCACAAAAGAAAGTCTCTCCTCATCACTTACCAATTAGCTCCGAGGGACTCAGGCACTGCAGAACACAGCTCACCCCCTTCCCAAGAAGCCCCGGAGTCCTGCCGGGAGTGGCGGCCCCACTGGACGGGACCAGCCCTGGACCGTGGCGGAGCGGGAGCCCCACCACCGTTGGGTCAGGCCCTGACACCCCAGGACTCTCTGAACAGGAGGCCAGCTGCCTGCACATCATTAAGCAGCCAGCACAGGGCCCTGGGAAATGTCTTAATTAGGTGGTCACACTGGTTCGCATACATTAATTTGATAAAGGCAATGAAGTTCAGCAGAGCAGAGCTGACCGTGTTTCTGAGAGCCGCTGCCCTGAGCTCTAGGATCAGGATCGAGGCACAGGTCAAAGGGCTTGTGGCCGGTGCCTCCAGGGCATGCTGCCCCTCCTTGGTGGTCCCCACCCTGCCCCTCACCGCCATGCATTTCATCCTCAGGCTGAAGGATGCTTGTCCGAATGGGCTTTGGAAACAAGCCGTGCTTTGTCCTGTGCCGCAGAAGTCGAGTCACCTGACCGCTGAGAGCCCCGGTCTTCCCCGCTGTGAAAGACGTAGCAATCCCGCTTGCTGGCCCGGGTTAAACGGGACGCCCCAGACGCATCTGACAAGTGCCTGGAGGGCAGGCACATCCGTGATAGCTGCCTGCAGTGCAGTCCCTGGGTCAGGAGACCCCTGGAGAAGGGACAGGCCCCCCCTCCAGGATTCTCGGGCTTCCCTTGTGGCTCAGCTCGTAAAGAATCCGCCTGCAATGTGGGAGAGCTGGGTTCAGTCCCTGGGTTGGGAAGATCCTCTGAAGAAGGGAATGGCTACCCACTCCAGTATTCTGGCCTGGAGAATTCCATGGACTGTANGGGTGTTGGATAAATCAGTAAATGAATGGGTAAATGAACGAATGTGTTGGCAGGACTGACCATTCTCTGTCCGCTTGCCCAAAGCTGAAACCAGGATGCCGTCCCTGCCTTCCTCCCCGCCCTATCCACCCATCACACCTCCTAAGGACCAGCATTTCCTTCAGCCGCCTCACCTCCCCGCTCTGAGCGGAGTCCTCACTCGCCTAGAACACTGCCGTGGCCTCCCTTGCCTGCCCTCCTTTCCCATCTTAGAAATCTCATTTCCAAACAGAAAAGAAGTTCATTAACCAAACTGGGGGCATTCTGCTGCAGGGCTGAGCCATTATGGGCACAAAAGAAAGTCTCTCCTCATCACTTACCAATTAGCTCCGAGGGACTCAGGCACTGCAGAACACAGCTCACCCCCTTCCCAAGAAGCCCCGGAGTCCTGCCGGGAGTGGCGGCCCCACTGGACGGGACCAGCCCTGGACTGTGGCGGAGCGGGAGCCCCACCACCGTTGGGTCAGGCCCTGACACCCCAGGACTCTCTGAACAGGAGGCCAGCTGCCTGCACATCATTAAGCAACCAGCACAGGGCCCTGGGAAATGTCTTAATTAGGTGGTCACACTGGTTCGCATACATTAATTTGATAAAGGCAATGAAGTTCAGCAGAGCAGAGCTGACCGTGTTTCTGAGAGCCGCTGCCCTGAGCTCTAGGATCAGGATCGAGGTACAGGTCAAAGGGCTTGTGGCCGGTGCCTCCAGGGCATGCTGCCCCTCCTTGGTGGTCCCCACCCTGCCCCTCACCGCCATGCATTTCATCCTCAGGCTGAAGGATGCTTGTCCGAATGGGCTTTGGAAACAAGCCGTGCTTTGTCCTGTGCCGCAGAAGTCGAGTCACCTGACCGCTGAGAGCCCCGGTCTTCCCCGCTGTGAAAGACGTAGCAATCCCGCTTGCTGGCCCGGGTTAAACGGGACGCCCCAGACGCATCTGACAAGTGCCTGGAGGGCAGGCACATCCGTGATAGCTGCCTGCAGTGCAGTCCCTGGGTCAGGAGACCCCTGGAGAAGGGACAGGCCCCCCCTCCAGGATTCTCGGGCTTCCCTTGTGGCTCAGCTCGTAAAGAATCCGCCTGCAATGTGGGAGAGCTGGGTTCAGTTCCTGGGTTGGGAAGATCCTCTGAAGAAGGGAATGGCTACCCACTCCAGTATTCTGGCCTGGAGAATTCCATGGACTGTATAGTCCACGGGCTCACGAAGAGTCAGACGTGACTGAGCGACCTCCTTCCCTGGTGGCTGAGATGGTAAAGCATCTGCCTGCAGTGCAGGAGACCCGGGTTTGATCCCTGGGTCAGGAAGATCCCCTGGAGAAGGCGATGGCAACCCACTCCAGTACTCTTGCATGGAAAATCCCATGGACAGAGGAGCCTGGTGGGCTGCAGTCCACGGGGTCACAAAGAGTCAGACACCGCTGAGCGACTTCACTTTCCTTCCCTTTAGAGTACACAGTGGGTCCTTAGTACAGAGTAGCAGTTACTATTATTACTGAAATGAAACAGTGAGGCCCTGTCTCTGACCCTGTGTGTCCATTTGGAAAATGGTCCTGCTGGGTAAACAGTAGACTCCTGATTTTCAAGAGACCTCTCTCATTCCGGGCTTTCTGCGCCCTTCGGGATTCGAAGGGTTGAAGAATCTGGTCAACATCACACAGCTGGTCAGTGGTAGATGCAGGATTTGAACCCGGTTTTTCTGACCTTAAATCTAAGCTCTTCCCACCACCCTCTGTGCTAAAGAGGGGTGGCCATGTGGACGTGCAGGCCTGCAGATAGGTAGGCTATCATGAACACACTCACTGACCGTGTTTTCTTTCTAACCAATCGTCGGCTGCACAGGAGACTCTGACAGCCTTGGGCTCATACGGGCCATACGCAGTGAGTGGAGAGCCTAGTGGACTGGGCTCAGGAGAGCCAGGGCCCAGGCACACTGTGCTGGAACCTTCTGTGGCTCCTTAGCTGGGTCACACCCTTCTCTGTGCCCCTTCCCCATCTGTAAAGGGGAAGGAGGGTTCCTGACTCTGGACAATTGGTTGTTGTTGTTCCGTTGCCAAGTCAAGTCCGACTCTTCACAACCCCATGAACTGCAGCACGCCAGGCCTCCCTGTCCATCAAGATCTCCCGAAGTCTGCCCAAGTTCATGTCCATTGAGTCGGTGATGCCATCCAACCATCTCATCTTCTGTCACCCTCTTTTCCTCTGCCCTCAGTCTTTCCCAGCATCAGGGTCTTTTATGATGAGTCAACTCTTTCTGAACTGCAGCACGCCAGGCCTCCCTGTCCATCAAGATCTCCCGAAGTCTGCCCAAGTTCATGTCCATTGAGTCGGTGATGCCATCCAACCATCTCATCTTCTGTCACCCTCTTTTCCTCTGCCCTCAGTCTTTCCCAGCATCAGGGTCTTTTATGATGAGTCAACTCTTTCCATCAGGTGGCCAAAGTATTGGAGCTTCAGCTTCAGCATCAGTCCTTCCAGTAAATATTCAGGGTTGATTTCCTTAAGGATAGACTGGTTTGATCTCCTTGTAGTCCAAGGGACTCTCAAGAGTCTTCTCCAACACCACAGTGCAGAAGCAAAAATTCTTTGGTGCTCCGCCTTCTTTCTCGTCCAGCTCTCACACCTGCACATGACCACTGGAGAGACCATAGCCTTGACTAGACGGGCTGAACCATGTTCCAACTCCTCCACGGGTGCTCCTCTGAACCCCTGCTCTGAGACCTGGAGATGCCTGGAGCCTCTCACCATGCATCCTGCGTCTGACACTGTGTCACCGCCGGGGGCTGAGCACACCGGGACCACCTGCACTGTCTCCCCAGAGCAGCAAGAAGGACTAAAGGGAGGTTTCAGGAGCTCCTGATGTCCCAGGATGCAGTTTTGTGGGGATGAAGGAACTGGGAAAAGGAGGTTCTCTTTGGGATGTAAAATCCCCAAGCTAGGGTACGTGATAACTGCTGATCGGCAAAGAAGGATGACAGTGATAGTGCAAGGCCTTTTTTCCCCCTTGTTGTAAATGAGAGAGATGCATTGAGTGTCTAATTAGCAAAATATTAGATAATTGGTGTGATCTGGTCCTGTTCCCTTTCTGACAGCCTCTAGGCTGCTGTCCCATTTCAAGCTTGAGCTGCCGGTATTATCAGCTAATTGTAATGGTGAAAATGAAAAATGAAATCAGAGTCATCGGAGGCTCCCATTAAACTGATTTAAGGCTGGAAAAATTAATGGGACTCCCTCACCTGCCCCCTCCTCCTCGCCTGGTCTCTGCCTTGCTCTGCCCCCGAGAAGAGCTGCCACACGACGCCGTGGGTGGGGTCTGCCACTCGGCCTGTGACCCACCCCTACCCGGCCAAATGCCCAGGGGCCACCTCCCCTGCAGGCAGTGGCGAGCGCTCAGCGCCAGAACAGAGCAGAGCGCCCAGCACCAGGGCCCTGGACACAACAGGCTCACCTTTTCTTTCCTTTCCCATGAGGATGGAGCCTCTGAGACAGAACAACGCGGCGCAAGCCATTTACAGCCAAGAAATAGAATCGGTGTGATGCGTCCCATCGGTTCAAGTGACGGAAGCCTCCTCAAACCAGGTTAAAGGAGAAAGAACATGGAGAGAGCTGGCCCCGCAGTCACTGCACCAGCTTTGCAGTCCTCTCAGACCACAGCTGGAAGCCGTCCACTTCCAGCTCGTGTGCAGAGGCAGGTGGGGAATGGGACCCCAGACAGCAAAGGCACAAGACATAGCTTCTCTCACCCGTCATCAACATGTCAACCCCAGGAAGGACCCCGATTGGTTCATCTAGGGTCACATGCCATCTCCGAGCCAATCACTGTTGCCATGTGGTTTCATATTATCTTGACTAGGCCTGGGTCCCAACCCTTCCTGGGACTGAAGGAACAAGGTGTTAATAGGGTTGGTACCACCCCCTGGGTGAGCAGGTGAAAGGGCATCCCCCAAGGATGCTTTATTACCAGAAGGGGAGGAGGCATGTGGTTACATAGCACGAACTGCCCCAACATTTAGCATCTTAGAACAGCATCCTCTGTGATGACCTGCCATGATTCTGGGGGTTGACGGGTTCAGTTCCGTGGGTCTTCTGCTCGATAAGACAACATCTGGATCTGTCGTCATCTGGGGACCTGACCCAGCAAACGGGTGCAAGACAGCTCACCTGTGTGCATGGTGTCTGTCAGCAGGACTCTCTCAGGGCCTCTCTGATTCTGTGGGTCTTCCCAGCCATCCCTCCATCAGGGGAGCTGGACTTTCCACACAGGAGCTCAGGGCTCCCAAAAGCATGAAAGAAGAAGCTATCAGGCCCGGAACCAGCATAGTGTCCCACCCATCGTACTCCACTGTCAAACAGAAAGACAGACTCAGATTTCAGAGAAAGGTAAAGAAGCGTCTCCATGAGAGAAGTGATGGAGAATCTTCAGCACCTAAACCCATCTCTGAAGGGTAACCCATCCCTGGAGGGTAACCCATCCCCCACAGGGAACGCATCCCCTGAGGGTAACCCGTCCCCAGAGGGTAACCCATCCCCCAAAGGGAACCTGTCCCCCATAGGGAACCATCCCTGGAGGGTAACCCATCCCCCAAGGGTAATCCATCCCCCATGGGGAGCCCATCCCCTGTGTTAATAGGGTTGGTACCACCCCCTGGGTGAGCAGGTGAAAGGGCATCCCCCAAGGATGCTTTATTACCGGAAGGGGAGGAGGCATGTGGTTACATAGCACGAACTGCCTCAACGTTTAGCATCTTAGAACAGCATCCTCCGTGATGACCTGCCATGATTCTGGGGGTTGACGGGCTCAGTTCCGTGGGTCTTCTGCTCGATACGACAACATCTGGATCTGTCATCATCTGGGGACCTGACCCAGCAAACAGGTGCAAGACAGCTCACCTGTGTGCATGGTGTCCGTCAGCAGGACTCTCTCAGGGCCTCTCTGATTCTGTGGGTCTTCCGAGCCATCCTTCCATCAGGGGAGCTGAACTTTCCACACAGGAGCTCAGGGCTCCCAAAAGCATGGAAGAAGAAGCTATCAGGCCCGGAACCAGCATAGTGTCCCACCCATCGTACTCCACTGTCGAACAGAAAGACAGACTCAGATTTCAGAGAAAGGTAAAGAAGCGTCTCCATGAGAGAAGTGATGGAGAATTGGAGGGTAACCCATACCCCAAGGGTAACCCATTCCAGGAGGGGAACCTGTCCCTCAAGGGGAACCCATCCCCCAAGGGGAACACTTCCCTGGAGGGGAACCCATCCCCAGGTGGGGAACCCATTCCGGGAGGGGAACTCATCCCCCGAGGGTAACCCATCCCTGCTGGGAGCCAGCACACGAGATTCCACCCATGACAAGGTCATGAGGAGAGACCTGACAGGCAAGGTGGATCAGGACTCGAGGGACTCCCTGGACCTGCTCGAGCATCTCCCCCGATACCAAAATCTGTCTGTCTACTATTTACTATATAATGCCTTCCACCAACTCTTCTGGCATTAACAGGGGACTATCCCCGACCACCTTTCTCTGGAGAAAATCAACTTAGGGCTCTAGTTGATAAGTCTCCTGGGCATGAAAGGAATATTTTAATTCAAACCCCTCTGTTAGCATTCTAACTTGCGTGGCAGGTTTATCCATACTCTTACAGCTGACGCACATGACTGTTCACAACCTCCCAACCATGAAAGGCAGGGGAACTTAAACATTCTAAAGTCCTAATAGGCATAGAGCCCTTCGAGGAGTAAAAATTGTTGGAATAGTGCTGGTGAAGGATTTCATTGTTGAGCCAATGCTTGCTGCCAAGTTTCCATATCCCTTGCCCATTGTGTGCCTGGGAGTCTATTAGTTAATATAGTTGGTATGTAGGGAAATAAGCAGTAGCCTTGGGGTTAGCAACAGTAGACCTTTGAGTTAATAAATTTTTTCTTTGTTAAAGCCCACTGCACCTTTGTCCCATAGGAAAGTAACTTTTCCATATCCCTTGCCCATTGTGTGCCTGGGAGTCTATTAGTTAATATAGTTGGTATGTAGGGAAATAAGCAGTAGCCTTGGGGTTAGCAACAGTAGACCTTTGAGTTAATAAATTTTTTCTTTGTTAAAGCCCACTGCACCTTTGTCCCATAGGAAAGTAACTTTATTTAGTACTTTCTGAGAGGGGCGCCAGACTTTAGGAAAAAACACTGTTAGAGAAAATAAGTTTTCTGGTTGAGAAACCTTTATCAGAAAAAAAGGGTCATAAAATGTTAACAGGCCTCCAGGCCAGAAGATGATGTAAATCACATGAGACCTTTGTATACGGAAAGGTATGCAGAAAGAAAGCCTGGTTCGATAAGGGTCAGAACTGCTGACCCTGCATGACTCTGTATCTTCCATTCCCCTCTATGTACAACCCAAGGAATAAAAGCTCTTCTAAAAAATAAAGTTACAGACCTGCTCCACCTAAGCTTGGTCTCCCCATCTCCGTCTCTCTCTCTCTCTCTCGCCAACTCCGTCCATCCTGAGGGAACCCCTGGATCCTGCTGGGGCTGGACCCCGGCACATCCTCAGAGGGTAACCCATTCCCAGAGGGTAATCTGTCCCCCAAGGGGAACCCATCCCCGGAGGGTAACCCATCCCCAGAGGGCTGGGCAAACAGCGGTGGCAGGCATGCCCCCTGTGTCCACTCAGCTTGAATAAACTCCAGAAGTACTCACAGACACCCTGCTCAGTGCCAGGCCTAATGCCAGGGCTGGGCCTGGCATTCCTTCCCTCGAGGGAGCTACCCGGCCACTCCCTCCCCATGGGGGATGGAGGCTGTCATGCCCTTGTTGCCATGGAAACCAAGCGTGCTGAAGGCACAGGTGCTCCTAGAGTTCTGTGCCTTCAGAGTAGTCCAGTGAAACACGGGGAAAGGAGAGGAGAGGGCCTAGCCCTGGGAAAGAGATGCCTGGGGGCTCCAAGGGGGACTCTGAGCTGTCAGTGGTCGGGTTTCTCATTCTCCCTTGTCAGAAAAGAAAGGTTCTGGAACCAAACTGGCCTGTGTTAGAGTCCAGGGTCTCCAAGGACCTGTAGCCTTAAACAGGTCCCTTCCGCTCTCTGTGCCTCAGTCTCCTCATCTCTAAAATGGGGTTGATAATAACTTACCTCATTCAGCTGTAATGAGAACAGGGACTCCTGTAGAGAAGCTAATACGGTGCCTGGCACAAAGTAGGTGCTCAGTAAGGAAGCCCTATGAGCCAGGCTACAACCTGTTCCAAGGCCCACGTGGCGTCCCTAGGCCCGTGTGGCGTTTGACATCCCCAGGCCCGCGTGGCGTCCCCAGGCCCGTGTGGCGTCCCCAGGCCCGCGCGGCGTCCCCAGGCCTGTGCGGCGTCCCAAGGACACCTGCCCTGCAGCTTCACCACAGTTGAGTCAGCTTCTCTGGGCTCAGAGAAGCTTTGTGCTCAAAGCCCTCTTCCCCGCCTCAGTCCTGAGCGTCCTTGCAAAGAGCTGGCCCCGGGGCTCTTCCTTGATCTGACAGGCCCCAGGGAGCCCCGGCCCTCTGAGCTCCTCCATCCCTGCCTGTAGGGTTCAGGTCAACTCAGAGAGGCTGAACTCGACATACTTATTTCGTTTCACGCACATTGAGTCTGGGCCTCTTGAACCTCATATCGAGAGGAATATGCAAATGTATGCAAATGAGTCCCTGATTTATGCAAAATAGCATGCAATTCTGTGTCCCTGGATTTGCCAGAGAAAAAGGCCTGGTCACCTAATTTAGCAGAAATAACAGGGGGAAAAAGATCATGTCTGTCAGTCAGTTAGGTTCAGGCTCAAAGAACCCTGGAGGCTTTCTGGAATGGAGCTGAGGGATCCCTGATCACCCTGGGCCACAGACCATCCCCCAACACTTGGAACCAGAGGCCCCAGCCCTGGGCTTACCAACAGCATCCAGCTTCACAGTAATGCCCAGTTCCCCTGCAGCTGGCTCCCAAGACCTCCCCCCACCGGAAGGGGATGCCCCCCAGTCCCATCTCCCTACCCACATATACCTACACGCTCACTACTGACCAGGCCCATTGTTAATATCATTCTATTAAGAAGAGGGACCACCAGGACTTCCCTAGTGGTCCAGTGGTTAAATCTCCGAGCTCCTAACGCAGGGGGCACAGGTTGATCCCTGGTTATCAGGGAACAAAGATCCTGCATGCCTCACGGTGCAGCCAAAAATAAAGAAAGAGAGAAAAGCTGTCACTGAGTGAGCAGGCCTTGTGCTGAGCATTTTCCACAACGGCTCCTTCACTCTCGGCAGCAGCCGGGGAAAAAGAACCGTTATCACCATCTCGCAATAGGAGAAGCTGAGGCCTTCCTGCTGGGCTGGCATCTCATGGGTGTGGAGCATCCTCTTCCTTCCATGTTGGCCTCCACAGACCTTCTTATTTCACGGGAGGCTGGGGGCTCAGCTCCAGGAAGCCAGGGACTGTATCTGCTCTGGAGCCCCACCCACAGCCTGGTGCCTAGCTCTGAACAACGCCAGCTCCTGGGGACTGCTTGCTTAAAAACAGATATGTTTTCTGCAAACTCGTTACTCAGTCACTCAGACATGTCCAGCTCTTTGGAACCCCATGGACTGCAACAGGCCAGGCTTCCCTGTCCTTCACCATCTCCTGAGCTTGCTCAAACTCATGTCCATTCAGTCGGTGATGCCATCCAACCGTCTCATCCTCTGCTGCCCTCTTCTCCTCCTGCCCTCAGTCTTTCCCAGCATCGGGGTCTTTTCCAATGAGTTAGCTTTTTGCCTCAGGTGGCTAAAGTATTGGAGCTTCAGCATCAGTCCTTCCAGCGAATATTCAGGGTCGCTTTCCTTTATGATGGACTGGTTTCATCTCCTTGCAGCCCCAAACTGCTTTCTGGGCCCCTTAAACGGCTCACAATGGGGTGTCTATCAGCACGGAGTTCACCACACTTTGCTCTTACAGTGTTTTCCCAAAATGTTTGGTGCGAGTACCAGGGCCTGTGTGAACGAGGACAGTAGACCGACAGAACCTTCTGGGCACACTGCCGGGTTCTCTGAGCTCTGCGTCGCCAAGAGAGGTGCAAAGGGCCCATGACGTGCCTGGGCGCTTAATGCGCTAAAGAGGAGCATCTCAGATACAGGTGCCTGGCAAGGCCCCTGCGCGCGAGGATAACGACCCAGCTAGTGGGGCTCAGCGTGGGCCAGGGGCTGCCCAGAGTGCTTTGCAAGAGTTAACTCGGTATCCTCAAATCAGCTGACGCACTCAGCGCTCTTCCTAGCCCCACGTTCTAGAAAAGGAAACCAAAGCAAAAGGCCCACAAGCGTCCTGTGGCCCCACTGCCACCTGGGCCCCTGCTCTCAGCCCTCTGTCCTCTGCAGGCACAGGGAGAGGGAGGGGCCGGGGTGGCAGGGGGTGGGGACCAAGGCTTTCCAACTGTGGTGCTGGGGAAGACTCTAGAGAGCCCCTTGGACTGCAAGGAGATCCAACCAGTCCATCCTAAAGGAAATCAGTCCTGGGTGTTCATTGGAAGGACTGACGCTGAAGCTGAAACTCCAATACTTTGGCCACCTGATGTGAAGCTCCAACTCCTTGGAAAAGACCCTGATGCTGGGAAAGATTGAAGGCGGGAGGAGAAGGGGACGACAGAGGGTGAGATGGTTGGATGGCATCACTGACTCGACGGACGTGAGTTTGAGCAGGCTCCGGGAGACAGTGGAGACAGGGAAGGCTGGCATGCTGCAGTCCACGTGGTCGCAAAGTCAGACACTACTGAGCGACTGAATGACAAAGCAACTACTAAGGTCACAGCCCTAGGATCTTCTTCTGTGCTGACACTGGGCACGTGACGTCACCTCTCTGAGCCTCAGTTTTCTCACCTGTAAAGTGGGGATAATAACAGAAGGTCCTTGAGAGGGGAGGGGTTGCACCGATTCCTTGCCATCGAGGTTATAATGCACTTAACACGGTGTCTGGACTTGTGATCAGTGCCTCTAGCTTCGTACTGGGCAGGACATGAGCTCACAGAGGTGGGGACCTCCAAGTCACACGTGAAGTGGTGACAGAGACCAAACTCGAATCCACATCTGCTGATTCGGGCCCAGTGCCCTCTCCACCACACAGCCAAGCCATCTGTCAGGGCTGGCTTCCAGAACAGGGCGTCTGCAAGACTCCGCTTCCTGCAGAGAAGAAGCCAGCTGCCTGCCTCGGCAAGACAGTCCATCATGGCCAGGCTTCTCCCCAGGAAAGGTCTGTGATTTTTGTTGATATGAAAAGATGACAGGAAATAGCTCAGGTAATTATATTAATCTTTCTCAATTTACACACTCTTGCTATTTGCCATTTCCCCAGGAAAGTGTGAATGAGGAGTTGAGAGTGGGTCAGCAGTGCTTAATTAGGTCTGTGTTGTGAAAAAGTTTCTGTTGTGGGTCTTGTCATCAGATCTCTTCACTGTCGAGGGTCCTGCCTCCCCATTCAGAGGCGGGGAGCTCACCAAGGGCAAGGGATCAGCTCCCATTTCAGGCTGGGCGTCTCCACCATCTGACCGGAGCATCCTCCAAGGGCGGGAACGGATACCCGCTTCAGACTAGGGTCTCCCCCTGAGGAGAAATTGCATCTTCCTTGTCAAAATGGCAGGTCCCTGGGAGCTGGGCTGGCAGTCCCCCATCAGATCTGGGGATCCCTAGGGCAGGCCCATGTCTCTCCATCAAACTAGCAGCTCCCGCATAGAGAGGTGAGAGGGGCTGTGAGCCCCCCATCAGACTGGGCGCTCCCGACGAACAAGGATCCCTTCCCCGTCGGGCTGGGGACATGCTGGGCGGGCTCTGTCTCACCCATCAGACTGGGGGGTGGGTGTCGTTTACGTCTTCGTGTTCTGTGGCGGAAGCTGACCTCGTGTGAACCCCACCCTCATGAGCATGCGTGCACATGCATGGCAGCCTAAAGAAAGCAGGTTTCGGAGGTTCTGAGACCCCGGTGGAAAAGCAGGGCAGGTCCTTCGCTTATATGTGTGACTACAGGGCTTTCCCATGGCCTTCCCTGGTGGTTCAGTGGTAACAAACCCCCCTGCCAACGCAAGAGACAAGGGTTCAGTCCTTGTTCTGTGAAGACACCCTGGAGAAGGGAATGGCACCCACTCCAGTGTTCTTGCCTGGAGAACCCCATGAACAGGGAGCCTGGAGGGCCACGGTCCATGGCGCTGCAAAACCATGGACGCAACTTAGACTAAACAACAGCTGGGCTTTCACAGTGTCACGGGAAGCACACCAGTGGCCGGAGGGCTGGCGCCCCGCTGACACGGCAAAAAGGAGCCTGGCATGGCTCTCGCCTCAGGGAGGGACGACCGAGGTCCCCAGGGCTGAACCCAGGCTTTGGGAACAGGCCAGGAGAGTGTGGGCCAGAGCACAGACCTGGCCCCTACCCCATTCCAAGCCCTCCCCCAGACCAGACGCCCCAGGAGGGCAGACCTCAGTCCCACCATCCTCAGCCCCGCGCCGGGCTGCGTGCACCACACAATACTGCACCCTCTGAGCCTCCCTTCTTCACCCGCCCCCCCATCTGGTTAGTTCTGAAGATTCACTGACGTCACGCTTGCAGGTGTAGCAGCATGACTAGAAGGCACAGGAGTAATGGTAATAGCTGACACCTGACATCCACCACGCATCACAGCCAGCTGCAGGGAAGGCGGTATTAGCCCATTTATCCCGCTGAGGCCCGGAAGCACGGAAGTCTGCACTTGTCTAAGGCCACATAATAAATACTTGATAGAGCCAAGATTCAGATGCAAATCGGCGTCACTCCCACGTCCATATCTGCTGCACGACACCTCACTGCCTTCAGGAAGCCTCCCTCGATTAAGTCTCTTTGGCACCAGCATCCTGCTTGCTGGACTGCATGTTCCATGGGGAAAGGGACAAGCTTATATCCCCAGTGATTCTAGCCCAAAGGTGCCCAGTTGTGTAGCAAGGCGATGTGTTCGAGATATAAGCCCGAGGTTTATTTTCATTCCCTATAAACCTTGGTGAGTCCACATCTCCCTGCCTGCCCCCATGCCTGCCACTAAAACAATGCCAGATAGCGTGTGTGTGTGTGCGTGTGTGTGTGTGCATGTGTCTGTGTGTGTCACAAGGGAAGAAAGGGAAGGTGTTATGGGCTGAATGTGGGCCCTGATCCCCAATGTGATGGTACTGTATTTGGAGGTGGAGCCTTTGGGGTTATTAGGTCCTGAGGGTGGGGCCCTCATCAATGGGATTAGTGCCCTTGTAAGAAGAAGAGAAACCAGAAGGTCCTCTCTCCATCACGTAATGATACAGCAAGAAGGCAGCCTGCAAGCCAGGCAGAGAGTTCTCACCAGACACGGAATCCTCTAGCACCTTGATCTGAGACTTCCCAGGCTCCAGGACAGAGAAACTGTTTCAGCTACCCAGAGATGGTCTTTTGTTATAGAAGCCTAAGCTGAGACAGAGGGGGATGAAACCCAGAAGAAACGACCAGCTTTGAGGTCCTAACTAAATATTTTTATGTCCATAGCAAGATTATCTTCCTGAAAGCCTGCCTCTGTTGGGGAAGAAACCATTTCAAAGTTGTAAAAGCCACAGCCAGCTCTGCTGGGCTGTGCACACTCTCCTGGGGGTAAGGGAGATGCTCAGTTCAGGACCCTCTCTCTGGCTGAGTGGTGAGGCAGGCTGGAGGGCCGGGATGAATGGCCCTGGGAGCAGCGTCCATCCAGGGCACTACTGCTGAGAGGTGGAGATAAATGCCAGCATCCTCACCCCACAGCCAGGGCAACTCTGAAGGTCTGCATGTCTCCCAAGCTCCCCAGCACGGGTCACCTGCTCAGCTAACACACCCGGCTCTGCTTCTGTCCCTGTCTCATGTCCCCCTCAGTGTCCCCGACTGGAATCAAAATCCTCATTTCAGGATCTTCTTCTGGGGAAACGAGATGAGCCACTTCCTTTCATTAATCGAGACCAAAGCTCCTTGTCTGAGCCCAGAGGCTTCCACAGGCCGCAGAGCTGCTTTCTCCTGGCCGCAAGTCCCATTTCAATCAGTTCAGTTCAGTTCAGTCGCTCAGTCGTGTCCGATTCTTTGCGACCCCATGAATCGCAGCACGCCAGGCCTCCCTATCCATCATCATCTCCCAGAGTTCACTCAGACTCACGTCCATCGAGTCCGTGATGCCATCCAGCCATCTCATTCTCAGTCGTCCCCTTCTCCTCCTGCCTCCAATCCCTCCCAGCATCAGAGTCTTTTCCAATGAGTCAACTCTTCTCATGAGGTGGCCAAAGTACTGGAGTTTCAGCTTTAGCATCATTCCTTCCAAAGAAATCCCAGGGCTGATCTCCTTCAGAATGGACTGGTTGGATCTCCTTGCAGTCCAAGGGACTCTCAAGAGTCTTCT
>SJYX01005054.1:33864-44722 GCA_006410675.1 Oreotragus oreotragus
GGTATTTTTTATCCTTTTCTTCCCACTTTTTTTGGATTTAGTTTTCTAAAAACTACTAAAAAATAAAACAGAAACCCAGAGCAGTTTATAGTTACTAGTAGTTTTTACAATTTTCTATCTCCTTATGCTATATACAAGTTTGACTCAGATGAATGTTTTTCTATTTCTAAACTTCTAAACATAACATGGAGTCCACTGGATTTTCAGTATTAGCCAATTTTCACACAGAATTTTCATGTTGCTGCTGCTAAGTCACTTCAGTCGTGTCCGACTCTGTGTGACCCCATAGACGGCAGCCCACCAGGCTTCCCCATCCCTGGGATTCTCCAGGCAAGAACACTGGAGTGGGTTGCCATTTCCTTCTCCAGTGCATGAAGGTGAAAGGTGAAAGTGAAGTTGTTCAGTCGTGCCCGACTCTTAGCGACCCCATGGACTGCAGCCTACCAGGCACCTCCGTCCATAGGATTTTCCAGGCAAGAGTACTGGAATGGGGTGCCCCTAAAAACAGAGATTCAGATTAAGGATGGGTTTTACACTGTTGTTAGTCACTATGCAAAGACCCAGAGATCAGAAAGACCTTTGAAGTAGAGATGGTAATCAGGGAAATTCTAAGAAGCAGGAGGGGAAAGGTAATCCAGACAGGCTATTAGAGAAATTTGGCAGTCTATAGATAGTCTAAGTTCCATTCACTAGGCAAAGCGTGACTCAAAGTAACATGAAGTAATCTAATAATAGGCAATAGGAAGGAGTACAGGTGCCCAGGAAGCTGAACAGAATGTTACCGAATTCAACCTTTAAGGAACCATGAAAGGCAAAATCTGAGTATTCAAAACATCACTTTATAAACTGGAAGGAACTAGGATAAAGTGCAAGAAAACAAAGCACGGATCCATTTATAGATGAAAACACAATGATTCAATTGCTAGAGATAGATATATAAAGGGGCTTGAGAGAGGTCAAAGCAAGAGCTTAATTATTACAATCAATGTACAAAGAAATTGTAATGCCAAGAGATGAGTTAATGCTAAGATTATAAAATCCTGACCTTGAGTTCTTTTCAGTATAAGTTCTTAAATATATAATTATTTCCACTAACCGGAAAAGGGCTAAACTTAAATGTGGTATTAAGAAAAACTCAAGTTGTGAAATTCAGAAGATTATCAGGCTAAAGTCTACATCTTAAAGAAGACATACAGATGGCTAACAAACACATGAAAAGATGCTCGATATCACTCATTATCAGAGAAAGGCAAATCAAAACCACAATGAGGTACCATTTCACACCAGTCAGAATGGCTGCTATCCAAAAGTCTACAAGCAATAAATGCTGGAGAGGGTGTGGAGAAAAGGGAACCTTCTTACACTGTTGGTGGGAATGCAAACTAGTACAGCCACTATGGAGAACCGTGTGGAGATTCCTTAAAAAACTGGAAATAGAACTGCCATATGACCCATCAGTCCCACTGCTGGGCATACACACTGAGGAAACCAGAAATAAAAGAGACACGTGTACCCCAGTGTTCATCACAGCACTGTTTATAATAGCTAGGAGATGGAAGCAACCTCGATGTCCATCAGCAGATGAATGGATAAGAAAGCTGTGGAACATATACACAAATGGAATATTACTCAGCTATTAAAAAGAATGCAAAAGAATGTATTTGAATCAGTTCTAATGAAGTGGATGAAACTGGAGCCTATTATACAGAGTGAAGTAAGCCAGAAAGAAAAACACCAATACAGTATATTAATGCATATATATGGAATTTAGAAAGAAGGTAACGATAACCCTGTGAGACAGTAAAAGAGACACAGATGTATAGAACAGTCTTTTGGACTCTGTGGTAGAGGGCGAGGGTAGGATGATATGGGAGAATGGCATGGAAACATGTAAAATATCACATGTGAAACGAATCGCCAGTCCAGGTTTGATGCATGATACAGGGTGCTCAGGGCTGGTGCACTGGGATGACCCAGAGGGATGGGATGGGAGGGAGGTCGGGGGGAGTTCAGGATGGGGAACACATGTACACTCATGGTGGATTCAAGTCAATGTATGGCAAAACCAATACAATATTTTAAAGTAAAATGAATAAATTAAAAAATTGAAGGTCATTAAAGGAAAAAAACGAATTCAAATCCTATTGTTGTGGCTGTCACTCCATATTTCAAGCCTTAAGCATGACTATTTCCTCTGCCTGAAAAAATTTAGCTGATATAGAATTAAGGACACAGGTTACTGATGAAACTCTGCAATTCTCCAGCACCAGTTCAGTTCAGTTCAGTTGCTCAGTCGTGTCCAACTCTTTGCGACCCCATGGACTGCAGCACACCAGGCCTCCCAGTCCATCACCGACTCCCAGAGCCTACTCAAACTCATGTCCATTGAGTTGGTGATGCCATCCTACCATCTCATCCTCTGTCATCTGCTTCTCCTCCCACCTTCAATATTTCCCAGCATCAGGGTCTTTTCCAATGAGTCAGTTCTTTGCATCAGGTGGCCAAAGTATTGGAGTTTCAGCTTCAGCATCAGTCCTTCCAATGAATATTCAGAGTTGATTTCCTTTAGGATGGACTGGTTGGATCTCCTGTTGTCCAGGGGACTCTCAAGAGTCTTTTCCAACACCACTGTTCAAAAGCAGCAATTCTTTGGCACTCAGCTTTCTTTATAGTCCAGCTCTCACATCCATACATAACTTCTAGAAATACCACAGCTTTGACTAGATCAACCTTTGTTGGTAAAGTAACATCTCTGCTTTTTAATATGCTGTCTAGGTTGGTCATAACATTTCTTCCAAGGAGCAAGCATCTTTTCATCTCATGGCTGAAGTCACCATATTTTGGAGTCCCCCAAAATAAAGTCTGTCACTGTTTTCACTGTTTCTTAATCTATTTGCTATGAAGGGATGGGACCAGATGCCATGATTTTAGTTTTCTGAATGTTGAGTTTTTTTTTTTTTCTGAATGTTGAGTTTTAAGCCAACTTTTTCACTCTCCTCTTTCACTTTCATCAAGGGGCTCTTTAGNCATCTCATGGCTGAAGTCACCATATTTTGGAGTCCCCCAAAATAAAGTCTGTCACTGTTTTCACTGTTTCTTAATCTATTTGCTATGAAGGGATGGGACCAGATGCCATGATTTTAGTTTTCTGAATGTTGAGTTTTTTTTTTTTTCTGAATGTTGAGTTTTAAGCCAACTTTTTCACTCTCCTCTTTCACTTTCATCAAGGGGCTCTTTAGTTCTTCTTTGCTTTCTGCCATAAATGTGGGGTCATTTGCATATCTGAGGTGATTGATATTTCTCCTGGCCATCTTGATTTCAGCATACTGGCAACCAAAATGTCATGCCATTCTTTTGGCAGGGAATAGGTGGCTCAGATGGTAAAGAAGCTGCCTGCAATGTGGAAGACCTGAGTTCGATCCCTGGGTTGGGAAAATCCCCTGGAGAAGAGAACAGATACCCACTCCAGTATTGTGGCCTGGGGAACTCCACGAACAGAGGAGCCTGGCAGGCTATATAGTCCATGGGGTCACAAAGAGTTGGACACAACTGAGCAACTTTCACTTCACTATGATAGTAATTGTAAAGTAATTAACCTCCAATTAAAGTAAATACATTTATTTAAAAAAAATTAAAAAAAAGAATTAAAAAGCTAAAAAAAGAAGGTTCACAAATATGCTCTCCATCATGAGCTGACAAAATAGGTCACTGTATTAAAGACTTTTAAAATGAATGAATGAAAACAATTCTAATAATGTGAGCAATTTAGATATTTTATGTTTGGTGAGAAGAGAGCAATGCTATAATTACAAAAAAACAAGGGAATGCCTGCAATGTGGAAGACCTGAGTTCGATCCCTGGGTTGGGAAAATCCCCTGGAGAAGAGAACAGATACCCACTCCAGTATTGTGGCCTGGGGAACTCCACGAACAGAGGAGCCTGGCAGGCTATATAGTCCATGGGGTCACAAAGAGTTGGACACAACTGAGCAACTTTCACTTCACTATGATAGTAATTGTAAAGTAATTAACCTCCAATTAAAGTAAATACATTTATTTAAAAAAAATTAAAAAAAAGAATTAAAAAGCTAAAAAAAGAAGGTTCACAAATATGCTCTCCATCATGAGCTGACAAAATAGGTCACTGTATTAAAGACTTTTAAAATGAATGAATGAAAACAATTCTAATAATGTGAGCAATTTAGATATTTTATGTTTGGTGAGAAGAGAGCAATGCTATAATTACAAAAAAACAAGGGAATACTTTTCTGTGAAAAATAAATGTATCAACTACTTCCCTTTTGGCCCCATGGCCAATACTTGCATAATACATGAAAAATATCCACTTAGAATGTCACATGGCTAAAACAGAGCTACTTCATCAGGATGATATGAACATGTCCACATGCTGACATGTTGGAGTTGGGACATCTTCTTATACTGAATTTATGTTCTTTTAACAACTTTATGGGGCTTCCCTGATAGCTCAGTTGGTAAAAAAAAATCCACCAGCAGTGCAGGAGAACCCAGTTCTATTTCTGGGTTGGAAAGATCTGCTGGAGAAGGGACAGGCTACCCACTCCAGTATTCCTGGGCTTCTCTTGTGGCTCAGCTGGTAAAGAATTCACCTGCAATGTGGGAGACCTGGGTTTGATCCTTGGGTTGGGGGATCCCCTGGAGAAGGGAAAGGTTACTCACTCCAGTATTCTGGCTTGGAGAATTCTATAGACTGTATAGTCCATGGGGTCGCAAAGAGTCGGACACAAACTGAGCAGCTTTCACTTTCAATAACTTTAACAGACTCCTTTCCACTGATTTTGTCTGAATTCCTGGCACTTATAAATACTTGGCTGGCAATATTTAATATATTAAGAAAAAATTTCAGATTAAATGCCAATAAAAAGTCACACAGAAGCCATTTACTCAAAAGGGAAATAAATTACATTGAGTAAGAGGCTGGTCCTCAAGTTTCTCCAGATAACATGGGAATGGAACCAAATTAAATTTGTACTAATCCAGGGACTTTGAAATTAATGAAACTCTTCCTCCTTCTTCTTTTTAAATAAATGATTCTCACTTGACTGACAGGGGAAATTTAAAGCTCCATTAAAAAAAAGGATTTATTAAAAGTTATCACTCCTATACTCACTATATGACTTTTAACACTGTAACCACTTAGACCATTTAGAATGGTTATGAACTGTCCTATCAAAAAATACCATACACCCTAATAGGAACATAAAATTTAAATAGCAGCAGTTAGGCATGAATTTCTGTATCCCAGTGTTTATTTAATGTCTGGCATCCTAGCAAGCATATCTCCTGTAAATTCAAACCCTGGGTCAGGAAGATCCTCTGGAGAAGGGAATAGCAACCAACTCCAGTATTCTTGCCTAGAGAATTCCATGGACAGACCACAGGATCACAAAGAGTTGGACACAACTGAGAGACTAACACACACACATCTTAGCAAGCTAGAACTTTTAAAATTTAATATTTGTATATACTGAAAGCCTATTTCGTGACTTGTTTTATCTTAACTGGTCTTTTAATAAAGTTTATCAGAAACTTGGTTTATTGGCATGAACTCTATAAACATTCTATAAACAGTAAACATTCTATACACAAATTACAAAGACTTTTAATGGAATTTTACCTTGATGTAGATTTCTAGAACAATGAAACAATTTAGGCCTCTTCTGTTCCCTTTCCAGTTACTGGAAAGGAATTCTAATATATGCAGCCAACTGATCAATTTATCATAGTCTAAGGTCTCTTTAGTAATCACTAGTCTGCCAAAGTTGAGGCATGTATTGCAGTTTATGTTAGTGTGACTCTGAATCTGTGAATTATAATATGTACATAGTGGCATAAATTGTAAAATAAAATCATATTAATAAAACAGTTTGAAAAAAAAATCTGAAGTATACCTAGTATTAAAGCATACCTATATATTGGTTAAGATAAAACTGATACAAATCCTGACTCTGCTATTTACTAGCTATATAACATTAGAAAGATAACTTAATTTCAATAGTGCTTGATTTTCACATTTAAAAACCAGAAGTTTGAATTAAATACTTTTTAAGGAATTCTCTAAGCTCTAAAATTCTATTTCCTTCTGGTTATAAATTTAACACTAGTTAAGCGCTCAAAGCACCAAAATGATTTAAAAGTGAAGTAATATCTTTCAGAACAGGGAAATACACATTCACACACCTAAATTACTTAAGTAATTTAGCAAAAGTTATTTTGACTAATTATCTGATAACAATTGTTTAAATTATCCTCTTAACCACTCATGTGAAGATGCTACTCCCATTCCTTAAATTCTTACCCAGATATCCACGTGATAAAATTAATATGATGTAACTGTCTACATTGGCCCTTCAAGATCTGGCATATTTTCCTCTCTGGCCCAAATTCTAGTAAATCCCATTCTCGGTTGTCACTATTAAGCCTCTGTTGGAATTATTTCTCATACCTGGCCTAGTCCTGCCTCTCGTCTCTATCCCTCTCCCGTCCACCATTTCTAGGAATTTTGCCTTCCAAATTTCTATTCATCTTTCAAGTTACTTTATTCTCCTGACACCCTCCCCCAACAAGTCACTAGGAGACTTTCCTACATATTTTTCTGTTAGACGAATAAAAAATAAATAAATGATAAACCATTAATTTTCAAATAAGGTTTCAAATACATATTTAAGTAAAAAAAAACCAAGGCCCAGATTTACCCTCCATACTTTCAATTTACAGTTTTCATAAATCATTAATAAGTTTTTTGGTTTAATTTCAATTTTCATTATTCGAAGGCTGAAATTGGAATAGGAAAGGCTTTACAACATTTTGATTTCTCAAAATCATCANCAGATTTACCCTCAATACTTTTAATTTACAGTTTTCATAAATCATTAATAAGTTTTTTGGTTTAATTTCAATTTTCATTATTTGAAGGCTGAAATTGGAATAGGAAAGGCTTTACAACATTTTGATTTCTCAAAATCATCATACCATAGCCAGATTAATCTAAAGGAGAGCTGGCAACTACCAAAATGGGAAGGTAAGTACCACGTAGATCCAGGTCTTTTTCCTGTGCCCACTCTTTCCCAGTGTTTCATCCCATAAGAGGGTACAAATTCAAATTAAGCCTGAAGTACAACCCTGAGTACTTATCAACAGAAAGCACATAAATGCAACTGTATTTGATGTAAGATAAAAAGTAGTGAATATAAATAAGGTGCAAGAGGAGCACAAAATAATTCTGAAATAGAATAAACGATCATTAAAAAAGAGGATAACTGATTTAAGATTGAATTCAAAGGAAAGCAGTCTCTAGAATTACTGGGAGATCCAACATGTACAATCCCACAGAAGGAGGAAGTAAAACCTTAAGCAAAAGACAATGAATTATTGCACAACCAGAATAGAAGATGACATCAGTAAACGTAGGACAAAAATGAAAGGAAGGAATGCTTGTACGTGGTAAAGCAGTTTACTTTGAACTTGGTGAAGTTTTGGAAGGAAACATACAGAATGTAGGGGGATAAACAGTACAGGTGACTAGTCAGAGAGGTGAACTTGGTGAACAATGTGGTGACAGCTGCCAAAATCAAATAACCCTAACAGAGGAAAGTTGAAATAGCCTTCAAGAAACTCTGCACTTGTTTGCAGTTGAAATAAAGTTTCTTAACAGGGAAGACAGATACTAAAAACCTAGTGTCAAAAAGGATTATTTTTAGAGCAAGAATAAGATATGATTGGAAGAGAGACTAGCAATGTTAGATCATCAAGGAGGCTCTCAAAATTATTCAGTTTTAAAGTCATAGAAGATAAAATCAGATTAGACCAATGAAGAGAAATAATGGATACTATCTTAAGATCTGATATAAAGAATGTCTCTAAAGGTCAATGCCTTGGGAGTTGGGGAGGACAATGACAACATCTTCTGGAGGAGTGAACTATTAATGGGAGTAGTGAATAGCAAGATGTTTCTAAATTTGTCGTGGAATTTTAGTTCCCTGATGAGCACCTAAACTGTGATTTCATATACATAACTAAAGTTATCTTTTTTTTTTTAACCAAGGGAATTCATCATTCTGCATCATCTTTAAAAATACATTTAAAGTACCTGTTCAAGATGGTAGTGTAAGAGGATCTTAGGCTTACCTTCCTCCATAAATAGACACAATTTGCGGGTAATATGGAACAACTTTTTCTGGAAAAGAACCTAAAAACTGAGTGACTCCTATGCATCAGATGAAGAGAGAAGTCTCTCACCAAAATTTGTGGGAGAGTCTGGTACACAATTTTGCCATGAACTCTATTCCCAATGCAGTAACCAACAACCAGGAAGGAGCTTAGAACCCAGAGTTTCTCCCAGAGCAATAAAGAGTTTGAAACCTACATTGAGCCCCCAACTTTTAAGTCCTGCACCTGAGAGATCAGCCTCCAAAGCATCCAGCTTTGAAAATCAACAGAGCTTGCATCCATAAGACCCATAGGGCTATAATGACTTTAAAAATGGCTCTGACAGGTCTCATGTGTTCAGATTCACCCACCCCAGGGCTCAGGGCAGTGGGAGCCAATAGCGAAGCACCCAGACTTTATGTGAATGACATTCATTTGCTAATCATAAAGCTCTGGCATGAGGGCAGTCATCTAACTTAGCACACATATAGGGGTCTGCTGGCTGAGGGACACCATCTTCATAATCTGCCTCACCTCTGCTCTAGCTAGTGTGTACCATCTTTTTCCTTAAGCTCTGTTTTTCCCTCTTTTCATTTCCTATGGGCACCCCCTATATGCTCTCCTCTTGTCTCCTTGCAGGCAGTAGGTGCTATCTTTGTGCTCTCTATAGCTAGCAGGTGCCATCTTTCTTTTACCCTCTTTCCTGGTGGGTACCATCTATTCACTCTTCTCTGCATCATTCCAATCAGTGGGTATCATCTTCATAGTTTCCCCTAGTTGTGCTCCAGAGCATCAGTATCTCCCAGGGGCAAGCTTTTATAAAATTCTGGTATCCCTGTTTCTATGTCTGGTGCTCCAGTTTTTACAGCTGCCACCCAGTGGATGCTCCCTGATCATCTGGCTCTGGTGGCCAAGGAAGTTTGTGTTTTTTATGTCCCATGGGATTGTTCCAATGAGAGGGAGAGTTTTTGACAGGTCAATACTCCCAGGGAACTGTGCAGACAGTTAGCTAAAACACACTCCAGTCTTTCTGTGAAAGAGACTTATTTGTCCTAGAGCTTTCGCCTAAGGGTCAGGCTTCAGGAATGTCACACAATAGGGACCTAGAGAGGTTTTTACAGGGAACAAAGGCCAATGGATGCCATCTTTGCAGTCTTCCTCTAGCTTTCTATACCTCAGCAACATATTCTGGAAAGGAGGTTATACACTCACCTGGAGCTATGATTTTTGTGACTGCCATTGAGAAGACACCTCCAGAACACATAGCTCTAGGAGTCAGTGGGGCTTATACTAGTGGTCCTACAAGTACTCTATATATCTGCATACTCTAAAAGCTGCTTTTTGAGGATCTGGCTTCCAAATCAGCCTGACTCTTAAGTACTGACTGGAATCCTCCCCTTTGGGACACTGACAAGTCTTGGCACTTCTTCAATTACTGGGAGCCATTAAAAATAAAATAGGCTACTTCAATAATCACAAAGACTTGAGAAACAACCAAGACCTAGGGCTGAGTTCCTCTCCTGCATGAGACCACT
This sequence comes from Oreotragus oreotragus, assembly GCA_006410675.1. Classification (NCBI taxonomy): domain Eukaryota; kingdom Metazoa; phylum Chordata; class Mammalia; order Artiodactyla; family Bovidae; genus Oreotragus; species Oreotragus oreotragus. The sequence continues at coordinate 43,586 of SJYX01005054.1, forward strand.
CCTATAAGACTGGAAGAGGTGCCTCTTTTATCTAGTGCTGAAAAGCCAACACAGACAATTAAGCAAATTGAAGAAACAGAGAAATACACTTCAAATAAGTAAACTAGATAAAACATAAAAAATCTTTAATGAGGTAAAGATAAGTAATTTACCTGACAAAAAGTTCAAAGTAATAGTCACAAAAATGCTAACTGACCTTGGGGAAAGAATGAATGTCATGAGAACTTCAACAAAGAGAGAAAATATAAGAAAGTATCAAACAGAAGTCACAGAGGTGAAGCATTCAATGGCTGAACTGAAAAATCACTGCTGCTGCTGCTAAGTCGCTTCAGTTGTGTCCAACTCTGTGCAATCCCATAGACGGCAGCCCAGCAGGCTCCCCCCGTCCCTGGGATTCTCAAGGCAAGAACACTGGAGTGGGTTGCCATTTCCTTCTCCAATGCATAAAAGTGAAAAGTGAAAGTGAAGACGTTCAGTCATGTCCAACTCTTAGTGACCCCATGGACTGCAGCTTACCAGGCTCTGCTGTCTATGGGATTTTCCAGGTAAGAGTACTGGAGCTGGGTGCCATTGCCTTCTCCGAACTGAGAAAGCAGGGAAGTGCAAAGTTGATTTTGGTAGATAATCAGTCCAAAATGTACCAGACAAATTACCACATTAACACACACTCCAAAAAGCAAGAACTCCTAGGAAAGCAGTTTTCACATGTTCAGTATGCTTAATTGTGTTTTTGTTCCCCTTTATCTTGACTCATTGGAAAAGACTCTGATGCTGGGAGGGATTGGGGGCAGAAGGAGAAGGGGACAACAGAGGATAAGATGGCTGGATGGCATCACCGACTCAATGGACATGAGATTGGGTGAACTCCGGGAGTTGGTGATGGACAGGGAGGCCTGGCATGCTGCAATTTATGGGGTCACAAAGAGTCAGACACAACTGAGCAACTGAACCGAACTGACTGATGCATGACTTATGCCAAAAAAAGTATATGAAGAATTTCCATAAAAAAAGGGCTTCTAATTGTAGTTCCGTTCAGTTCAGTCGCTCAGTCGCCATCCAGCCATCTCATCCTCTGTCGTCCCCTTCTCCTCCTGCCTCCAACCCCTCCCAACATCAGAGTCATTTCCAATGAGTCAA
>SJYX01005054.1:65161-87939 GCA_006410675.1 Oreotragus oreotragus
CTCTTGCTTTTTCAATGTTCCAACAGATGTTGGCAATTTCTCTGGTTCCTCTGCCTCTTCTAAATCCAGGTTGAACATTTGGAAGTTCATGGTTCACATACTGTTGTAGCCTGGCTTGGAGAATTTTGAGAATCACTTTGCTAGTGTGTGAGATAAGTGCAATTGTGTGGTAGTTTGAGCATTCTTTAGCATTGCCTTTCTTTGGGATTGGAAGGAAAACTAACCTTTTCCAGTCCTGTGGCCACTGCTGAGTTTTCCAAATTTGCCAGCATATTGAGTGAAGCACTTTCACAGCATCACTTTTCAGGATTTGATCTAGCTCAACTGGAATTCATCACCTCCACTAGGTTTGTTCATAGTGAAGCTTCTTAATGCCCAATTGACTTTGTATTCCAGGATGTCTGGCTCTAGGTGAGTGATCACACCATCATGGTTATCTGGGTTATTAAGCTCTGTTTTGTATAGTTCTTCTGTGTATTCTTGCCACCTCTTCTTAATGTCTTCTGCTTCTGTTAGGTCCATACCATTTCTGTCCTTTACTGTGCCAATGTTTGCATGAAATGTTACTTTGGTATCTCTAATTTTCTTAAAGAGATCTCTAGTCTTTCCCATTCTATTGTTTTCCTCTGTCTCTTTGCACTGATCACCGAGGAAGGCTTTCTTATCTCGCCTTGCTCTTCTTTGGAACTCTGCATTCAAAAGGGTGTATCTTTCCTTTTCTCCTTTCCCTTTCACTTCTCTTCTTTTCATAGCTATTTGTAAGGCATCCTCAGACAACCATTTTGCCTTTATGTATTTCTTTTTCTTGGGGATGGTCTTAAATAATGCCTCCTGTACAATGCCACAAACCCCTGTCAATAGTTCTTTAGGCACTTTGTCTATCAGATCTAATTCCTTGAATCTATTTCCCACTTCTGCATAATCATAAGGGATTTGATTTAGGTCATACCTGAATGGTCTAGTTGTCTTCCTACCTTTTTCAATTTACATCTGAATTTTGCAATAAGGAGTTCATGATCTGAGCCACAGTCAGCTCCTGGTCTTGTTTTTGCTGACTGTATAGAGCTTCTCCATCTTTGGTTGCAAAGAATATAATCAATCTGGTTTTGGTATTGATCATCTAGTGATGTACACATGTATAGTCTTGTGTTGTGGAAGAGGGTGTTTGCTATGACCAGTGTGTTCTCTTGGCAAAACTCTATTAGCCTTTGCCCTGCTTCATTCTGTACTCCAAGGCCAAAATAGCCTGTTACTCCAGGTGTTTCTTGACTTCCTACTTTTGCATTCCAGTCTCCTATAATGAAAAGGACATCTTTTTTGGGTGTTAGTTCTAAAATATCTTGTAGGTCCTCATAGAACTGTTCAACTTTAGCTTCTTCAGCATTACTGGTCTGGGCATAGACTTGGATTACTGCAATAGTGAATGGTTTGCCTTGGAAACAAACAGAGATCATTCTGTCATTTTTGTGATTGCATCCAAGTACTGCATTTTGGACTCTTTTGTTGACTATGATGGCTATTCCATTTCTTCTAAGGGATTCGTGCCCACAGTAGTAGATATAATGGCCATCTGAGCTAAATTCACCCATTCCAGTCAATTTTAGTTCGCTGATTGCTAAAATGTTGATGTTCTCTCTTGCCAACTCCTGTTTGACCAATTCCAGTTTGCCTTGATTGTGACTGTGAGGTGACACCCCACGTCCAAGGGCAGAGAAGCCCCAGCAAGACATGAGGCACTGGAATGGTGGCTGTGTGGTGCTGGAGCGACTTTGAGGAGATACCCCACCTCCAAGGAGAAACCCCACCAAGACGATAGGAGGGGCAAAATTGCGTTAACAATCAAACCCCATACCCGCCAGAGACCTTCAGAGGGCTCAAACATACCTTGTGTGCACCAGGACCCAGACCCCATAGAGACTGAGACAGAACTGGGTTTGAGAGTCTCCTGAGGCGGTACGGTCAGCAGTGGGCTGCTGCAGGGGCAGGGGCTCTGGGTGCAGTAGACCCGGGTATGGATAAGCCCTCTTGAAGGAGGTCGCCATTAACCCCACCATAGAGCTGCCAGAACTTACACAGGACTGGGGAAACAGACTCTTGGAGGGTGCAAACAGAACCTTGTGCCCACCAGGACCCAGGAGAAAGGAGCAGTGACCCCACAGGAAATTGACCCAGATTTGCCCATGAGTGTCCAGGGGTCTCTGGCAGAGGCATGGGTCAGCGGTGGCCTGCTGCAGGGTTGGGAGCACTGAGTGTAGCAATGTGTGCATGGGACCTTTCAAAGTAGATTATCTTCATTACCTCCACCATAGTTTGGCTTCAGGTCAAATAGCAAGGAACAGAACAGAAACATCAACAGAAAACTGGATTAAAGATTTACTGAGCATGGCCCTGCCCATCAGAACAAGACCCAGTTTCCCCCTCAGTCAGTCTCTCCCGTCAGGAAACTTCCATAAGCCTCTTATCCTTCTCCATCAGAGGGCAGACAGACTGAAAACCACAATCGCAGAAATCTAACCAATCTGATCACATGGACCACAGCCTTGTCTAACTCAATGAAACTATGAGCCATGCTGTGTAGGGCCACCCAAGATGGACGGGTCATGGTGGAGAGTTCTGAGAAAATGTGGTCCACTGGAGAAGGGAATGGCAAGCCACTTCAGTATTCTTGCTTTGAGAATCCCATGAACAGTATGAAAAGGCAAAAAGATTGGACACTGAAAGATGAACTCCCCAGGTTGGTACATGCCCAATATGCTACTGGAGATCAGTGGAGAAATAACTTCAGAAAGAATGAGGAGATGGAGCCAAAGCAAAAACACATGGCTGTGGATGTGACTGGTGGTGAAAGTAAAATCTGATGCTGTTAAGAGCAGTATTGCATAGGAACCTGGAATGTTAGGTTCATGAATCAAGGCAAATTGGAAGTGGTCAAACAGGAGGTGGCAAGAGTGAACATTGACATTTTAGGAATTAGTGAACTAAAATGGACTGGAATGGGTGAATTTAACTCAACAGTAAGCACAGAAAATCATACACTTAACTCTCTTTCCAGTTGATATAAGGGAGAGAAATCTATTAAGTATAGAGCTTAGGTCAATTGTTTTCTTTTATGTTAACTGCCCCAAATAACAACTCCCCAAATTATATAAAAGTAATTTTCAATGCTCATTTTAGACACCACAAAAAATGATGCCAACATTTGAATTTACTTGCTCTAATGAGAAGTTCAGCAACTCTGTATGATTTTAGAGGACTGACTAGAAGATGAAGGAAAAAACATTTGATAGGGGCTTCCCGAGTAGCACAGTGGTAAAGAATTTGCCTGCCAATGCAGGAGACATGACCTCAATCCCTGGGTTGGGAAGATCTCCTGGAGTAGGAAATGGCAACTCACTCTAGCATTCTTGTCTGGAAAACTCCATGGACAGAGGGGCCTGGAAGGCTACAGTCCATGGGGTCACAAAGAATCAGACACGACTGAGTGACTGAGCACAGTACCCAGGAAAGGAGAAAGAGAAGCAGTAGAAAAACAGCTTGAAAATGACTATCAAATTCCATCTTTATCCTCAGACACACTCCAATAAGGCAGAGATATTTCTAACAGCTTCCTGGTTATTTCCACAGGGGTATTCCACAAACATTTGAAACCTAAGTTGTTCAGAAGACTTTAATAGCTTGTTAATATCCTGATATCGAGACTTCTCCTGCACATTCACTCCAACAATTACTTTATTTACTGGCATCAAAATGTACCCAATCTAGTAAATTTAGCCATCAACAACAATTCCTTTTCATATCTCACACTTTCAGTTCAATCACAAAATCAACAGACTTTACTTCAAAAATGTTCAATCCCACTCCCAATTTTCATCTTCCTTTTCTAAGTAATACTTTTATCTAAGTTGCCCCATAAGTGGTGAGATTCCTGAGCTCAGTACTCCAGTTCACTCCTCAAATGGCTGTATGTATTAAAACCAAACATGTAAATAACTTTTCCTTACCTAAGGACTTCTTTGGTTATGCTGCCTACAGCAGTGGTAGTGGTTCTCCAAGTGTGGTATCCGACTCAACAACATCAGCATCACCTGGAAACTTGTTAGAAATGCAAATTCTTGGGCTCCACCCCAGAACTATTAAATCAGAAACTCAGGGGTGGGGGGAGCACCCTGCTTCACCAAGTCCTCCTGGTAACAAATGCTGAGATCCAATGATTTAAATTGTTTCTGAAATGGTTTTATATTTTTTAGTAAAGGTGATTAAGAGGTTCAGCAAACACTATCATTTAAGTTTCTTCTGAATAATTTTGAACTATTTTAAAAACTGAGTTAAAAAGCATACATTAAATTGTGCTGTACTATGAGATTTGGGGTAAACATACAAATAAAACTTGGCCTAATATTTCAGTACACAAAATGGCATAATGTATAAAAAGGTTGTGGCTCTGATCATATTTCATGTTTGTTTTCTATTCAACAAGTATACACTCAAGTAAAATTTTGCAAACATTATGGGTTTGCAAGCAGTGTTCAATTAGTTGCAGGCATGGCTCAGGTGCATCTATTTGTCCCTTTAGCTCATTAGAACAAGTTAAATAGAAGGGCTTATGAATTTTGTGTATTTCTTTACACATGTGATAGAGTTACTCTCGGGGAAGGCAATGGCACCCCACCCCAGTACTCTTGCCTGGAAAATCCAATGGACGGAGTAGCCTGGTGGGCTGCAGTCCATGGGGTCGCTAACAGTCGGACAGACTGAGTGACTTCACTTTCACTTTTCTCTTTCATGCATTGGAGAAGGAAATGGCAACCCACTCTAGTATTCTTGCCTGGAGAATCCCAGGGATGGGAGAGCCTGGTGGGCTGCCGTCTATGGGGTCACACAGAGTCGGACACGACTGAAGTGACTTAGCAGCAGCAGCAGCAGCAAAGTTACTCTAAGTTTGGGTTATAGTTCTACTTTTTCCAGTATAGGTTATGAAATAATTACCTATAAAACTAGAAGTGGATCCCTCATTAAAAGCAGGAATCTTACATAGGTATTAACATGGATGTATTGAGACTGATTTCACTCAAGACATTGCAAAGCCTTCCTATTAATTAGTAACAGTTGGTCTTTCAGTTAACATTTGGGAGCTCTCAAAACTAAAACACAGTACCAAAGTTCAATGACAGTCATCGGTAAGTAGAATTTACATTGCAGTGGCAAATTTTAAAAAGGTTTGCAAATAAAGCTATCCTCCACTTTCCCAAGACTTCGCTTTATGTCACTTCACTTTTACAAAATATCTACACTAGTACCTGTTTTTGCCAGCCACAAAAATCCAAAGAGAATTTTCCCTTCTACAAGAAGAGGCAAAAAATCAAAAACAGCCTTCAGTGTTTGTTTGGCAGGGAGCCACTACTGAGGCAGTGGGCACCCCAAAGCAGGAAGAGCTGCACCTCCAAGTTCCTTTCCTGAGAACTACACTCCACATCTCAGCATCAAGTCCCAGAGCTTTGAACTGTGTCTGTGAGCATCTATGCTTTATCTGGATTTATTTTTTGCATGCATTAGCAATATGTGTCCTAAGTTAACTGCTTCGTCACTTTATACCATTTTGGCTTACGAAAGCTTTCAGAAGAAAGCTCTGCTTTTGCATATCAAGGGGAAACCTGTAATGACACAGTCTTTGACAAGTTCCGCAATTTTGAAGGAAAAAAAAAGTGTATATGAAATTATTATAAATCTAGGAATTATAATGTGCTCAGAACAAAGTGACCATATTACCTATGAACAACAGCATACATGATTGGACAAAAGTCTTATTAAATTCTATATAACAGTATGACAAATATGTTAAATTAGTAAACTGTTATAAAAAACTCAATAGTGGTACATATCTAAAATGCACAAAATACAAAAATTTTCATCACATATCCTTGATTAAATCAAATGTTGAAATTATGTAAACTCTTTCCAATTTAACTGCACTAGAATTTGAATGTGGCAGTTCTTTGCATCTATTTTTGTAGAAGTTTCTCAAATAGGTCAATTCAAGGATGCTAAACCAATATGCAAATAAGAAAATTTTAATGTTTAAATCAGTTTTTAACACATCATCAACTAAACTGTAAGAATTGTTGAGACAACTCTATTAAGCGAAGTAGATAAAAATTTTAAAATCTCAGAAGTGGTAGCTCCTATAAAAGCTTTTGCCAGCTTTCATTAAGTACTAACTGTTCACTAGTAAGGACTGGATACTAAGATATTTCAAAACAGTTTTGCCTAATCACACATAGATTATCATTTAAATTGATGGGTTTTTCTTTTTTTTCCCTGGGTTAACTGTATTGTTACAGATAGAAAATTTCAAAATTCGTTTTCTTCATACCAAACTTAAATAGACGTCCTGAAGCAAAGTATAAATACTTCAAAAGAAACAAGAAATACTCTATTTAGTCATTAAAAAGTCTTTATATAAATATCTTTCACATATAAATAATAGGCACACTAATATGATTATATAGCATTGTAACAAGTTGAAAAACCTCAATCTGACAAAAGTCACAAATGTTACCAAGCTTATAGATGCATATAAAGTACCAGTAATGAAACTGATTCTTATAGTTGAGTCATCATTCAAGTAATTAAGCTATTCGGACATTTTTAACAGAGATGAGCACAAAAATGTGAGCATTTAAAAAATGTTATCAATGAATATTTCAGAATATTACAAGATACATTATTTTCACACTGAACAATGATAAAATGAACTGACAGATGAGTCAATTCTATCACCTCCCTCCAAAAGGACTTACACTTTGAGTTGAGGAAAAAAAAAGAACAATTTACTATTTCTCTAAAGTCTGAATATATTTATTTAAAGAGTATTCTGAGAAGAGAAAATGAATTAAGAACATTATTATTTGCCACTACTTATCTGTATGAACCAGAATTTCCTAGACACAATGCAATAAAAATAAAATTCAGAAATAAAGTGGATATTCAGGCTGATATAAAGTAACAACTTTCAAGTAAACTGCTAATTTTAATTTCTAACTATATCCATTGATCAACTGACTTTATTTGAAATACAAGGTATGTTTGAAATTCCAGGATAAGTGTATACTAATAAAATGCTACTTTTACTTAAGATTTCTCTAAAATGTGGTGGTTTTGCTTTAAAAGGTTCTCTACAAATTACAAAGTTTGGAGTCTACTAGTATGACTTCAGACAACTATAGATCATGACATAATCTATTAACAGCTCTCCCCAACTAGCTTTAGTTTATTTTCTCATAAGGAATACCTCTTTTTTAGCAATACTAAGTGCTATGTATTCCTAGGACATATATGGTTTTATGCCTTTATATATGCACTTATCTTGTCAGAAGTGCCCTTATTCTGCTTCTTCAAATTTTAAAATTTTAATACCCAGAAAATATGTTGCTTCCTTCTGTGAAGTCATCTGAGAGACTCAAGACAGAATTAACCACTTTTTCTTCTATACTATTATATACTTATCATGTATTTATCTATTTAAATGTATCATCTCCCTAATGCCAGTAAATTCTTTAAATGCAGGAGCCAAGTTACACATTCTTGGATCCTTTTTCCAATTCTTAACAGAGATTCTAAACTTGCAATACATGTATAAGCAGTAAAAATACAAGGCAAGTGAAAAAACAAAAGGAAACAAAGTGAGAATAGTAACTCGTTAAGTTCAGTACCTAAAAATTAAGCTTTGAATAAGGACAGAATGTCACCGTCCTTTAGCTATTGTGCTCAAAGTGTGGTTTGCAAACTATTTACCAATTTGTGATGAGATAAATATAAAAATTAGGATTAAGCATTTGGAAACTTGTATAGGAATTTGACAGTAAATTTTATGTCTGTTGAATCTTTCTGGATCTTTTAAATTTCATTTTTCTAATAATTCATTTTTATTCTATTTTTATAATGCATCAGACAGTCTTAGGTTAAACACTGAAAAAAACTACAGATAGACTGAGAGGTAGTATGTGAGATTATGGACATAGAAAGATGAGTAAGACCTTGAATCTTTTTCAATAAGAATTTGGTTTAGAAGGAAGAATATGATGCACACATAAATGCTTGTAATATGTATCAATAAATATGTATCAATATAAATGTATTTCTCAAAGTTCATATCATCATGATTGATTCTTTAAAACATATTTATTAATGAGATTGTGATGCAGAACTAGTATTTCTTTCTAAAGTTATTTATATGATGCCTAGATTTCAAATTAAAATTAGGGCTTGTTTCCTATTATTGCCTGGTAAGGTTTTTACGCTTTCCACAGAACTCTGCCTGACCAGCATAATCTAAAGCCCTGGTAATCTATAACAGCAAAATATTATAATTTTTTTTCAGAAACTCTTTCAATATTTTTATTCCTATCAAGTGATATTAATTTATTTTCTTAGCCCTCTACATTAAGAGTTGGCAAGCCTTTTGTGTAAAGGACTAGATAATAAGTATTTTAAGGTTTGTGGGGTATGTGGTCTGTTGCCACAGCTACATAACTCTGATGTTTTAGCAAGAAGGCAGCCATAGATAATATATAAACAAATAAGCATGGCTTTATTCCAATAAAATTTTATTTAAAAAGCTGGCAGCACGTTTTCAGATTTGGCCCAAGGATTGTAACTTGCTGACCCTTGTTCTACATCACAGATATAACGCGAAAATGCAATCGTGAGGAACATATCACATACTTGATGCTCAAAAATAGTCTGTCATTTTTCTTTGCATTTATCATCAGCTTTAAAATTTTTAAAGACTAGGAGATTTACCAACATTCAGGGTTAGAGAAAGTAAGGCAGTATTTTTCAAGAAAAATCACGGTAAGCATAGTGAAAAATATTTTGTGCCTTGTCTTTACCAGCACACATTGAGGGAAATTATAAGCTTTTCTTCCTATTATTAGATAACAACACTCACATAGGCTATAGAAAACAAAAAGATCTATTTATAGTAGCTTCCACAAACACTACAAGTAACAGTTCGTATGCAAAAATCCCACAACCCCTTTATAATGAACCACAAACTTGGTCCAAGTAGTCATAACATCATAAACAAACTAACCACAATTCGGAGTATGATGCTTTTTGTTCAACTCATATCTAATGAGGGACTTCAAAACGTACAGTACTTGTCTGCATTAACAAGCCTGGATTGCACATTTATTTCATCTTTGAGGTTCAACTTGGCCTTCCCTAGCATGTGATCAGTTCCTTACCTTCAAGGGGAGAGACACAAAGCTCTTCAGAGGTCACTCTAAAACCGAAGTCAAATTCTAATCTTCCTTGTTCAGCCAAGTTCTAGTCTCCCCAGAGGAATATGAACAATTCTCTTCATTCTAGAACCCTTTTCCCAGAACACAGGAGGAATTGGTAAAGGCTTAATATACGTTTCCAAAGAAGTCTCTTACGTTAGACTTCAAATACCTTAATGTACATGTTCTTTTCACTTTGTACTACATCCTTGTGAAAAGTCTCCTAAGACTCCAAAACTATCTTCATGCAGATGACTCAAAAAAATCTATTTCATAATCCTCTGTATCAAGTAATTTACTAATGATTCTCAAAATATTATCATTGGATGATAAATAGCCTTAAAGAGCGGGAATAGTGAGAATGAAGAAAAAGGACTGTCTAAGAAGAATGTAAATGGATTTTCTTGTGAGCATCCACTCTGAAACAATAATGAGCAAACAGTACATAAAAACTGTTCTGAGAATGATTTCTCAGAGGGAAGCACCCCTGGAAAAGTGTTTGGGATGCATTTAGATGTGCACTGAGGCCTAAAATTTAACATGTAAAATACTGTCATCAGATGTGAAAATACCCTTTTTTTTTTTCATTCTTGTTAATGATTCTTCAGATTTCCTAAATCTAAAATCCTACAGTTACCATTGGTCACTTTTCATTTTGCTTGAAAATTCAATCAATCACAAATTTTTGGTAATTATTTCTAGGTTTCTTTTATACCATTGCCACTCACTCTCCTCCCATATAGAGAACAAGCTGAGGCTGTCTATTTTTCCCGTCAAGACTTCAACTCTTTCATCACATTTCTGCTAGAAGTCCTCCCCAAATGCTAATTTGACTTCTCGTATGTGTTAAAATAGTCTTATTAATAGGACAGTTTACTGTCTAGTATTAACAAAATATTTTAAACTCTTAAAATGAAGCAAATGCTTTATAGTAGTAAAGACAGAATTTAAATAATTTTTGAACAGTAAAATGATTACAGAGAAAGTTAAAAGAAATGGAAAATAAACCAAAGAAAGAGGCAAATATATAAGGAAAACAAATTATACATTTACTAAGGACAGAGAAGAAAAATAAAAAGCTAGAAGGATCATGAGTACTGCTATAACTGATGTACCTGCTATTATTATTATCAAACGTCATCATGAAACTATTACCTAAGTTAAATGAAAAAATCAAGCGTAGGCCTAAAGAGAAGGACATACCAGCAAGATTTTTTTAAAGGTGACTTGAAAGTTTTCTAGATAGTATTCTATACAGTAAATTTCTAATTGGCTTAATTACCTAGGCAAGAATGTTTCAACTTATGACATATCAGTCATTCTACCACTGGAGGGAGCCTGGTCACATATGCTTTGATGAGACTTTTACTCTAGTAACTTCCTGGTCTTCTCTGGGAATGAATTAGAGCCCCTACCAAAGATATAAATTCGTTTAACATAATCTGATGGTTTTCAAGCTGTTTGCTTGTTTCTTTTAGTTTTGTTTTGTTTTCACACTAATAAAAATTCATAGCATCTCCATAGTAATATCTCGGTCAAATAAATGAACCCCAGAGGTCACATGTGCTAGTACAGATTTATACTCTAAAAACAATAAAGAAAGAATTGTTGAATCAAGAACATAGACCATCTCTGATGCAAATACCTACTCAAAGCAGGTATCAAGGTCACAATGTACATGAAACACAGCAAACAGCAGGTTTCAAATAGAAGCTGAAAATAGATTTTAGGATTAAGGTTGAGAAGGATATAACTGATGTGGTAGAAAAACATAAGCAAAGATTAGAGTACTATAACTGTGATTTTACTGTTCATTTAAAATTCAGAATTTAGTTTCCATTGACTACTTATGAAACTGAAGTGACATAAGATTTACTACATAAAACACAACTGAAATTTTAAAAAAAATTCTAAACCAAATATTGGCCAAATAATGAAGAAATATAAAGCAGTAGTTCATCTCAAGAAGGTATATGAAGAATAATATTCCATTTAAAATAACTACTATTCTCTATTTTGTGTCAAGAACTGCTTTATAATACTTAATTATCTCAGCAACCCTACCGGACTCACATTTTATACCCATATTACATGAGAAAGCTTGAGGCTAAGAAGTGGTTAAGTAACTTTCCTAAGATCATATATCTATCAAGAGTCAACATTTCATGAGAGGTCTGAATGTAAAATGGTATTACCACCATGCTACACGCATATCAGTGAGTCTCAGTAATGCCTACCTTAAATTTTTGTACTATGAGAGGTAATAGTTAAGAGTATTCGTACTAGACATCTGCTTTAAAACATACCATTAGAATATCTAATACAGCACTGTGTTACTAAACACTCCTGTATTATCTTTTGTTTTTCAAACTTAAAAGTTTTTAAATTCACACACCAGTAAAGAAGACAGTCTCAGCTGATTTATAATTTAAGTAAATAAAGTCCAAATTGAAAGGAATTTATCTTTCAAAATATGTGGAGGGAGCTTGGATGCATATAACAACACAAAGATGAATCTTTCCTCCACAGCAAGGAAAGAAAGCTTCCATATGTATGATGAAAAAAAAAAAAAAAGATAAAAAAGAGAAGCAGTATAGAATTCTGTGTGTGGGGTCAGAGCTGTTTTGAAATGTCACAGGTCAGTGAGGGTCTGAAGTATCTATGAGAATAAACAAACTGAAAATAAGTTTCCATATTACTAATGCTTCCAGATAAGAAATTATTTGATCTTTTTTTGAAAACTCACCATTAAAGTGTATCATATATGTCATTTGAAGCCACTTCAACATACAAGAGAAGAACAGAAACAGTCTTTTTCTTACAACAGACAAATCTGTTGTAAGAAAATAGCACATCTTCAGAGGTTTTCTAATAGAAGTCTGTCCAGAATCCTCATTTTGAACTACAAGTGAAATCTAGGCAGGGCCTTGTATTAGTGACCAGAGCACACATGCCTAGGATAAAACTACACGCAAGATAATGTGTGTATGAAAACCCTCTTGCTTAATTAAAATATCCAATTATATGACCACTTGGATTCTATTACAACTTCTTCAGAAACTATTAAGCATTTTGAGGGATGATGAGAAAAAGAAGCATTGAAAATTGTTACTAATAATGTAAACAGATAAGAAAAAAGGCAAATGACAAGGAAAAAAATTAAAAGAGGATAAGACAAACATAAGACAATAAGACATACAGTTATGTTTGCCAGCAGCTATAGCTCTCAGTTGATGTAATATGCAAAACATTATAAAATTAAAAACATCTGTAAGTGAAGAGGGTAAAAGGAGATGTTTATTAAACAATCACATGGTATCTTATTCTACTTCATTCCACGTCTAAGGAATTAATATTGCACTAATTTTTCTCATCATCAGATTCATATTAAAGTAGGAAAAGTAAAGAGCAAACATGACACGTTTATTTCTACAATCATACAATTATGAAAATATAACTCATTATGTACTTCAATGCAAAACAGATCTGCCACAAATTTTTGTGTTATATATTTGCAGAAGTAAAACAATGAGACTGGAGAGGGAGTGAAAGGAAGGAAGTTAAGGAAGCAAATTCATCTAGCTGAAAATTTCTCAATATAAAAGTATGACTAGATCTGGTTGAAAAACTTAATGTAACATTTTAAAATTGTTCTGTAAAAGTAACTATATCATCTCCTCTAAATTATTCCTACCATGTCAACTTAACATTTTTGGAATTGACATGCAGAGTTTCACAAAATGTAAAGTTAGGCATTTAACAAAATCTTTACATGAGCTATTTTCACATTTTACACATCTTTTAAGAAAGAGTTAGCCTTTTGTAGTTGAAGACATAAGCTATTTTATAAAATGAAACTATTTAATTAATCTGTGTTGAATCTATTAGAAGTCTGCAAATAAGTAGTTTTCAAACTGCCTAGTGCCAGTACACCCCCAATTAAATGTTACATAATTCATTCATTTTGCAGGATTAGTAATGTGAATCATAGAAACTAAAAAACATTACCAAAATAAAATAACTCTACTCCAGGAGAAGAGATACGGTAAATGCAGGATATTAATTTTTGTACATTATTAACTCTGTAAAGGTCATCAAAAAAACTTTATTTTTCTTAGTATCTTTGAAACATCTGGTAAGTGCAATTTTAAGTACTAAGTACTGGCTTTTGAGGAGCAACCATAAATTGCCTATTTCCAATAACTATAGTGACGGGCTTTTGATAAATCATTGAAGCAGATGAAAATAAAATCTACCTTTATTATTGCTTTCTGTCAAACCAGCATAGGAAAATAAAAATATTTACAATGGTAACATTATAAAGTCATTTCACAAAAGTATAAACAAACCCACTGGACTTCCTATGGGGTATGTTAAAAATAATTTGTACAGTCCAATAGTGCAACTTCCTATATGGAATACAAAAACAATGAATTGTTAATGTCAAAAGTATGTGCACTTATTACTATGGTGACCAAAACAGTCTGGGGATGAAGAAAATAAAAGCAGCTTTTGCAAGAATATTTATTATCTATACTACACCCTTTTCAAAATTATTTAAAGTGCCTTCGGCTTCAAAGAACAATTAATCCAAGAGTGATCATCCTAAATTTATTAATAAACGGAAATTCGGTGTTCAGTTGACCTAAACTGTACTATACAGCAACGCCTAACCAAGTTATTACCATTTAAATGACTGGAAACAAGACCTCTGCTCTCTACTTGGATTATTTACTGATCAATTTTACGACCTTATTGTAAGTATATTCGTATATCTACATAACCGTGACTAAAAATCATTTTTAAATCATCTCTATACAGAGTTAAACACTAATTTCATTTACAGTCAAAACTGTTCAGAGTCATCTTGACAACACATAAATTATTTTTCCTTTGTCACTTGTATAATTTTTACAATTATTACATCAATCAGTACTAATCAGATGACTTCTTTACAAATGAAGTTTTATTTCAGATTACTGAAATAGCACTGACTCTCCAACTACTCCAACTAATAATACAGAAGCGCTGTTAACTACCCGTACTGCACATTGTACTAGTTTACCTTTAACGCTCAGACCCGTTTAATCAATTTCCTTTTTAAGTAGACTGTCAACTTTAACAATAGAATAAGCGATATAATATCAAGACACAACGGTAAGTACTCGCCACATACTCTGAATGACGGCAGATATATGAGGCCACTTCCATTACACATTTTTGACAGTTTCTGAATCAGTTTCAAACCACGAAGCTTGTGGCTGTCCTTGGTGCTGAAACACACTCTTCGGTCCCTTCACTGAAAAATAACTGTCACTTCAAATTCTATTTTGAAAGGATAAAAAGACTTCAAAATGTAGGAAGTCTGAAGAGGGAGGCTCAAAAAGGAACTAGTAAGTTTCCGTGCAGAGACCGCTAACGAGTGTGTGCTGGGGGCAGGGGGCAACGCTGGAAACATCCCGAGGGCTTTCGCCGGGAGACCCAGGAAAGCGGGACTGCGGCGAAGATCGGAAACACCGGGTCCGGAGCAGGAGACGCCGGCGGGAACGGCGCCCTGGCGGGGCAACCCCTCGGCGGGAGCCAGGCGGGTGACGACGGTGAGGGGCTCCGCGGCCGGGGACTACGGCGACTTCCGCAAGCCAACCCGCGAGCCCCGGGGTCCTTTTGTTTCTGGGGTCTGAGGGGAGAGTGGGTGGGCGAAGGGGAGCCCCCATCCGCGTTCAACTGCACAAGGGGGACAACAAAAGACCCTACCGCCCGGGCGAGCAGGGTCGGCGGGAGCTCCAGTGGCCGCGGCGTCTGGCAGCGGGCTTTACCCCCACCCCCGCCAATCCTCACCGTCCCGGCCGCTCTTACCATCTCGGTCGCACAGCTGAATGGCCTCCAGGCTGAGGTTTTTGATCACCTCCTCACAGGGGCTGGTGGGGCTGCTGAGGGCATGATCCAGGCGCGGCACCTCCATTTTTCCAACCCCCTTCTCACGTCCGCCTGCTTCGTATCCAGGCTCTCTCCGAGGACCGTGTGGGAGAGAAGGGCGGGAAAGGAAAGGGGAGTGGCGGAGGAGAAGGAGGTGGCCTGGGACGCGGCGCTGAGGGGCCGATGCTGAACCGCCGGGCTGGAGAGCCGCTGCCGAGGCGACGGCAGTGGCTGGAGCTCCGCGGAGCGTGCGGCTCTGAGAGACCGAGACAGACCCGGCGCGAGGGCAGGAGGCGGCGCGCGCCCGGCGGGGAGGAGACGCGGCGCGCGGGGAACGTGAGGGAGAAGGCACGCGGCGCGCACGCGCGCGAGAGGACGCTCCCACCTGCTGGCGCGCCGCGCTCTCCCCTGTCCCTTCCCCGCCCCCACCCCACGCCCGGTCCTCCGGCGCGCACGCGCCCCCGGTTGCCCTCGCGTCTCGGCGCCCGCACCCCCGCGCGTGAGTCGTCGGACGGTGGAGCGCACGGGAAGGGCAGGCGTCAAGGGGGGCCGGGGAGGCGCTTGCTTTCTCCCTTCTCTCCTAGTGAGGGCGGTTCGGCGTTCTTTTCCCTCCTCGCGGTGTCAGTCGGAACCAGGTTAGCACTGCGGCGTCTGCACGAGGAGGTGAGAGTGAGCAGTTTTGTTTATCAACGATTGGAGAAATGAGGGTCCAAACCCTTTTATATCGGGCGTTGGAACTACCTTCGCCGCGTCAAGGTCCCCCGGCTACTCGCCTCCCAAAACCTACGTGTTCCGCCGGCCATTCCTCAGAAACAGCTACGTCTGTCCGAGAAATGAGCATATCAACTGAGGAATAGCGCGGTTTAGGGACAGGATTTTGGTCATCCTAAAGAAGGGACAAACAGGGGAATTCAGACCTGCCAGAAAAGTAAGGGAATGAAGAGATGCTTGCCAGCCTGCTGGAACCGCAGCAAGCGTGGTTCAGGGACACCAACCCCCGATTGCTCAGGCTTTGCAGAATAGCGTCGTTCATTCATCTATTTATTCACCCACCGAATAACTAATAAGTGCTAAATCTGTGCCAGGCTTTGTTCTGGGCGCCAGTGAAGGGTGAAAAGACAGTACCTGCCCTCAAGGATATGGAAGAAACCTTTTCCTTGTGGAAAATGGCCTTTCTTAAGTCAGCCTAAACTTGTCTGCTTATTGTTTTAAACGTCACTTAAGATATAGGAATAACTCAGTGAAGGTGCAAATAATTTTTTTTTTTTAAAGAAAATAGGTGTAGGTCACTGCTGGTTGATCTCTGTTGCCGTTTGCTTCTTTGGAATAGTTTTTGGTTTTGCTGCTATCTCGGTATCAAAAATAGTGCCCACTCCCCCTTTTGAGTATGTATTCTTAAAAAAATTAAAGTCTCTTCATGTTTTTTTCCAATTTCAAACCTAAATGTTAACCAGTAGATTAACAGTTTACACAAAGATTCCTGTATGCTATCCGTTCTAGTCACATCCATTTAGCCATGACATGACTAAATCTAGTTAATTGAAGCCTCATAAAACAGAGGAACCAGCTTAAGGTAAAATAAGCCAGTGAGAAAATTTGGCACAACTGCAAGTTGTTAAAAATTTGTGGAAGATAATTGGGTACCATAAAGTGAAATGTCCTTATTATGAACCTAGATATTAATGAAGATGGATCTCTTTCATGTAGTTTGAGAGCTTTTGTGTCTAGGTAGGGGGGTCCTCAAGGAGAGAATAAATGATTACTTGTCAAGAAATATGACAAGATGGTGTTTATTGGTGAATTTCCTGTGTTCCAAGGTCTGGCTCTGGAGGACTAGAAATTGATATTGTCAGCCCAACCACAGGGTAGTGTTAAATTTCATAGTTGCATTAAGTTCACAAATCTTAAAAGGAACTGTGTAAGCTAGATTACCAATTTATTGGTTTACAGATGAGAAATATAATTCATGCTGCTGCTAAGTCACTTCAGTCGTGTCCGACTCTGTGCGATCCCATAGACGGCAGCCCACCAGGCTCCTCCATCCCTGGGATTCTCCAGGCAAGAACACTGGAATAAGTTGCCATTTCCTTCTCCAATGCGTGAAAGTGAAGTCGCTCAGTCGTGTCTGACCCTCAGCGACCCTATAGACTACAGCCTTCCAGGCTCCTCCATCCATGGGATTTTCTAGGCAAAAGTACTGGAGTGGAGTGCTATTGCCTTCTCCGAATATAATTCATACATATAATTAAAAGTATTCTCAGGTGGTGCTAGTAGTAAACAATCCACCTGCCAAAGCAGGAGAAGCAAGAGAGGCAGTTCTGTCTCTGAGTCAGGAAGATCCTCTGGAGAAGGAAATGGCAACCCACTCCATTATTCTTTCCTGGAAAATCCCATGGACAGAGAAGCCTGGCTGGGCACGACTGAGTGGGCACACACACATATACACACATGACTCATATATTTAGGAATCATCTTATATGTCCAAGGATACAGTACCTAAGATGATGCAAACTATGAGTTCAAATCTTACCAGGAAAGGTATACATTTAAAAAGTAAAATGATGTGTATTATGAAAGAGCAAGTATGGGAGCTTGTGGAAGCACATACAGGGCCCACTGTAGCCTGATTAGTTAGGAAAGCCTCTAAAAGGATTTTATTTTAAGGGAATGGAAAATGGTCGAAAGACTTTGATAAGGAAATTACCATGAACAGATTGTTGGACAGAATATTTGTATAATGGGAAAGGGGGTAATGTATTGAGAAGTATTAATGGTGACTTTCTGTGCATAGGACCATTCTATGCAAACCACCTTCTGCTGAGGATTTAGATTATTACATAAGAAAATGAAACTTCTCATTTTTCTTCTCATACCTAAGTTTCAGTTTAATTCCAGTCCCCATGTACTTAACATCATTTAATTGTTAGCTTGAGGTGCCCACTATTACAGTCAAAATCCTACCAGTAATTCAAGCTCTGACTCAAGTGGTACATATAGATTATTCACACTGCAAGAAATCCCTGTTTTATTTACACAGGGCTTTGTTTATAATTTACAGACAAAATCACACTATGATTTATAAGTTATTATTAAACAAGAATCAGGCTCAAATTTGAAAATGATCTTAAATATATCCCATTTCAATCACTTCTCCAGTGTTCAAGCCCTTAACAAGAAGTTGTTTACCTTTTAAGAAATGGTAAATTAAAATCCTAATGAAATAACCTCAAGTCTTACTCTATCTGAGCCCAAGCATGCCTACTGTGAGGTCAATACAAAGGTCTTAATTTTCTCCTCTGTTGGTCATACACAATAATGATAATCCTTCTTCCTTCTGCCCACATATATTCAGTTCTTTAGATAAATGCTCCTAGTTCTTTCAAACATTTCTGATACTGTGTTGTTTTGAGTCCCTCTGTCACTCTGAACACACTTCTCTGGATAGCTCTAACTTTTGTAAGAGTTCATAGGTAAACATACTGCTGCTGCTGCTGCTGCTAAGTCACTTCAGTCGTGTCCGACTCTGTGTGACCCCATAGACGGCAGCCCACCAGACTCCCCCATCCCTGGGATTCTCCAGGCAAGAATACTGGAGTGGGTTGCCATTTCCTTCTCCAATGCATGAAAGAGAAAAGTGAAAGTGAAGTCGCTCAGTCTGTCTGACTGTTTGCGACCCCATGGACTGCAGCCCACCAGGCTACTCCGTCCATTGGATTTTCCAGGCAAGAGTACTGGGGTGGGGTGCTGTTGCCTTCCCCGGAGGTAAACATACTAGGTGTGGAAATATTATATGTTTACTTCAGTTCAGTTCAGTATCTCAGTCGTGTCCAACTCTTTGCGACCCCATGAACCACAGCATGCCAGGCCTCCCTGTCCATCACCAACTCCCAGAGTCCACTCAAACCCATGTCCATTGAGTCGGTGATGCCATCCAACCATCTCATCCTCTGTCGTCCCCTTCTCCTCCCGCCTTCAATCTTTCCCAACATCAGGGTTTTTTCAAATGAGTCAGCTCTTCACATCAGGTGGCCCAAGTATTGGAGTTTCAGCTTCAGCATCAGTCCTTCCAATGAACACCCAGGACTGATTTCGTTTAAGATGGACTGGTTGGATCTCCTTGCAGTCCAAGGGACTCTCAAGAGTCTTCTCCAACACCACAGTTCAAAAGCATCAATTCTTGGGCGCTCAGCTTTCTTCACAGTCCAACTCTCACATCCCTACGTGACCACAGGAAAAAACCATAGCCTTGACTAGATGGACCTTTGTTAGCAAAGTAATGTCTCTGCTTTTGAATATGCTATCTAGGTTGGTCATAACTTTCATTCCAAGGAGTAAGTTTCTTTTAATTTCATGACTGAAGTCACCATCTGCAGTGATTTTGGAGCCCAGAAAAATAAAGTCAACCACTGTTTCCACTGTTTCCCCATCTATTTCCCATGAAGTGATGGGACTGGATGCCATGATCTTCGTTTTCTGAA
The DNA here is from genome assembly GCA_006410675.1 of Oreotragus oreotragus. Taxonomy (NCBI): domain Eukaryota; kingdom Metazoa; phylum Chordata; class Mammalia; order Artiodactyla; family Bovidae; genus Oreotragus; species Oreotragus oreotragus. Next base: position 84,837 of record SJYX01005054.1, read on the forward strand.
TGTTGAGCTTTAAGCCAACTTTTTCACTCTCTTTCACTTTCATCAAGAGGCTTTTTAGTTCTTCTTCACTTTCTGCCATAAGGGTGGTGTCATCTGCACATCTGAGGTTCTTGATATTTCTCCTGGCAATCTTGATTCCAGCTTTTGTTACAAATACATGTAAAGAAATACCCAGTAGTCTATTACTGTCTTTGCTTTATATGCCAGACATCTTTAATGCAGCCCAGGAACACATTAATTTCTGACAGTTTTATCACTCTGCTTATACATCCTGAGCTTACAATAACATAAAATGTATTCTTCCTGAACATTTCTCATTTCCCCCTTGAAGTTGTAAGTTTTGAGTACATATTATATGTGTGCATTGAGAAGATACTTCAGTACAATTTGATGAGTTACTTGATTGAAATTCATTTAGTAGTTTTAATGTGTTTAATTTTAATGTTGCAGCTAGCCTAGAATTTTGTCATACCTAAAGAAAAAGTAGGTTACAGTGTCCTTTAGTTAAGTTTGTCAGTGTCAAGGTCATGTAAGATCCAACCCACAGCTATAGGTACCACCCAGCTTTTTAAATTACTAGGCAGAGGGCAAAGAGAGAACCAATACCACAGGTTGAAGCAAACTCTGAAAAATGCATAGCAAATGCAGAGTGATTTTTCTTTATCTCATAATATTACCATAACTTTTTCTAAGCTTTGATTATAAATGGTGGAGTGAAAGAAAACTCATGATTGATAGAGACAAGCTTGAGAGCAACTCAGATATTCTAAATTCTTTATTTTGATTCAAGTTGAGTAGAATCTGAGCGGGTGAAGATCAAATGAAATAATGTATATGAAAGTGTATGTGAGCTGTGAGGCATTTCAGAAAGTTAGGATATTATTATGGGGGCACTAAGAATGCCATTAAATCTGCTCAATTTTATAGTACGCATTTCTGGAAATATTTTAATAGCTATTTCAAAACATGAAGCACATCCATATTTAGAATGTCTTTATAATTTAGTGTGTTGTGAAAATTTATTAAAATTTTTTAAAATTTTAATTGAAGAGTTAAACTTAAAAATTATTTTAATTTTTAAACTTAAAAATTAATTTTCAACTTAAAAATTATTCCTGGTTTTGTTTGCTTTCAGTTTTATCCAGTGATAGATTTTTGCCAAACCCATAAGCAAATGATCGGCTTTAAATCTCTGCCCAATATTTGATTCCTACAGTCTTAATTCTGTACCACCAAACACTGATGGCAGAAAATAGAGAACTGTCATGATCTAATCTATTATAAGTTTATGCTGTCAAAATTCAGCTCGCTTAATATTTCAGTGGCTATTGCAGACCACTTCTCTTTGAAAACCCTAGCTCTTCTCTCACTTTCAAGAGATGGTCTCTCCTTCTCCCTCTCTTGTTCCTGGCGGGGAAAAAAGAAGGTAGAATGAAGTTTCTCATTTGTTCTTATCGTTAGCTCAGTGGGTCCTGGTGAAACTTGCTACTTTTCCTTCACCTCTGCTCTCCATTCAGTGCCTGTGTATTGTGGAATATAGTTAGATTCCTATTAATATTTTTACCCACTCCAGCTATTTTGGTCTTTTTCTTTCCTCTAATTCCACTCCGCCCCCTGCCCCCTTTTTTTTTGGTCTCTAAACATTATCAGATCTCTTTGATTTTAAAAATTATGTTCCTTGAACCATCCAGTTACTATCCATTTTCTTAATTTTTAAGGTATATAAAGAGCACATTATAAATTGTAAAGTACCATAAAAGTGTTAACTCGTAGCATCTGTTTCCTTTTAATTCTTGTACAGTTTATCACCTATCCTCACCACTATGATTCTTAACTTTTCAAATCATCTTTGGATTTTATAAGATTTCTCATCACCGAATATAAAGACCTTTTATCATTTGCATCCTCTTTGATATTTCAGCAATTTATTTCTGCTGAACTTCTGTAGCACTGGACTCTTTGGCTATCTTCCTGCATGTATGCTTAACGTTGATCTACTCTGGCTTCTAAGCTACCCTCTTGAGTGTAGGTGTTCAGTAAAGTTCATCCTCTGATATTATGTTCCTCTCTGTTGAAAGCCATTTCTTCCAAGAATGCATGCTTTCCCACAAATTTAAATATTTTCTTAACGATTAAATTCTCATCTTTAACTTCAAATCTCTATCTCAAGTTCTCAACTATAAACAAAAACTGTTGTTCTGTTTCCAGTTAATGAACATTGTTATTTACATTTCCTTAACCATTTCTAATCGATCAGTTCATCCCCAAAACAGATTCCCTTTTCTGATTTCTCCCTTTATTGTCACTGGCAGCAGTATCCCTTTAGTCACTATTACCCAGTTTTCTGATTTTTTAAAATTTTCCTCTTCAAATGAAACTATCCTCAAAATAATTACAATTTTGCAGTAGTTCTTGGATATGTGGTTTTGTTTCTGGAATATTCCAGAATATAGTTACTGCTGATATATTAAGTTCTTGTTGTTTTGACCAGATTATTGAAATTACCGTGTGCATAGTCTTCCTATCTCCCTTCTTCAATCAAACTGATACTAAGATCAACACACTAAAGCACTTTGTTGATCAGAACTTGCTCAATAAATTACAATGACTACCTATTTTTTGTTCTAGATTTAATGGTGAGTTACTGAAGTTTTTAAAGCAGGTATATGACAGTTACAAAGCAATGTTTTATAAGGTTAATCTCCCATGTTTCACAGGATAAATGGAATGGAGGAAGACAGAAGTTTAGGAGATTATTATAGTCCAGGCAAAAACTCAGCAGTGGCCACAGAACTGGAAAAGGTCAGTTTTCATTCCAATTCCAAAGAAAGGCAATGCCAAAGAATGCTCAAACTACCGCACAATTGCACTCATCTCACATGCTAGTAAAGTAATGCTCAAAATTCTCCAAGCCAGGCTTCAGCAATATGTGAACCGTGAATTCCCTGATATTCAAGCTGGTTTTAGAACAGGCAGAGGAACCAGAGATCAAATTGCCAACATCCGCTGGATCATGGAAAAAGCAAGAGAGTTCCAGAAAAACATCTATTTCTGCTTTATTGACTATGCCAAAGCCTTTGACTGTGTGGATCACAATAAACTG
>SJYX01005054.1:89815-111658 GCA_006410675.1 Oreotragus oreotragus
CATGCGAAGAGTTGACTCATTGGAAAAGACTGATGCTGGAGGGATTGGGGGCAGAAGGGGACGACCGAGGATGAGATTGCTGGATGGCATCATGGACTCGATGGACATGAGTCTGAGTGAACTCCGGGAGATGGTGATGGACAGGGAGGCCTGGCATGCTGCGATTCATGGGGTCGCAAAGAGTCGGACACGACTGAGCGACTGAACTGAACTGAACTGAAGACCAAGGTAGTAAAATTGGGAATGTAAAGGAAGCAATGGAATTGACAGAGTGGTTGTATGCTATTGTTTTCTGAGATTATTTTTAAAAATTATAGAATGGAGAGGTTCTTCAATATTTTGCTATTTTGAAACATTAAATTGTTTGCTCATATGAATGATGGCTGTATACTATAACTGTTAATTTTACAGTACAGCATCATATGACACATGAAGCAAGAAAAATGTATTAAACATACTTCTTCCATCTTTAAACCCAATAGTTATTTGCCAGTGATACAAAAGTAGATTAATCTTAAAAACTAAAGCAACATCTAGCCCTTATTCTATATTTGTAAATAAAGAAAGCTCAGCTAAAAATGGCTCTCAGAGAAGCATGTCTTAGAATCCCCTCTGCTTTCACTAGTTAAAATATAAAAGGATTTGGTGTTGAAGGGAGGAAATCTTGGGAGGAATAGATGAGAAAGAACTTCTCTATACCTTGAACTACTTTGATGGAATGCCTTTCTCTTCTGTGGTCTTTCCTGTTCTGTTTAGTATGTATTACAACAGAATACTTTCATAATGCATTCAGATCCACAGCTTTGCCTAAGTGTCATGTCAGGGAATATTGAAAATAGATTCTGTATAGTGAGTACAGACATATAAGTATATAGTCACAATCAGTTTGCCACAGTTGTAGGTTGTGCTTGCCTTTACAGATATATCTTTCTAGTTTTGAGTTTTTCGCTGTTCACTTACATATTTACATTATTGACAAACAGGATCTCCAGTAAACACAGCTCATAAATCCTTCCCTGAAATCCTGATTTAGTTAGTGTCCCCTTAAATATAACCACAGAAATTTCCTGATGAGTCTTTTTGTAGGATTTTTATCTCAGCAAAATTAGAGCTGTGACTTTTATAATGATTAACATTTTGTTTCCTGAAATTCTTCCTAAGCTAAGGGAAAATGTCTATAGGATCTCTAAAAATCCTCTCATTTTTCTAAACACCCAATTCTCTTTCAAATTGTACTGTAACATCGATGATATTATGTAGCTCATATTTACACTCGTTAGTATAAGAAGGACTGATTCAACAACCACATCTGGCCTTGAGAATTGCTCTGTAATATTTGAATAAACAAAACTACTAGAAAACCATTGCACTCAAATGGATTTTAACATTGTTGACAATGTTAGGCCTAGAGGCTAGGCCTGCTCCAAGATCCATAATGAAAAAAAACTTCAGCGTGGACAGAGGTTTGTTAAAAAAATGATTCAGTCAGTAACATCCAATGAACGATGAGTCAGTGCTCTGTGTATGTACATATGTATGTGTGAGGCTAGTGCACGTTATTGAATAGCCATTAGGGTTTCTTTGATAATGCAAAAACTCTGCCATGTCAACATTTCCCCTTAACCCCATGTTATTGCTGTTATCCTGTAATGCAGATTAATGGAGTTGCTTCTTGCTAACTAATTTTAGGAAGAGGAGATGGCATCATAAAAGTTAGCACAACAGTTATTCACAGGAGAGGCTTCAACTAGAAAGCGGCAGTAGTGAGGGCCACAGAGCCAGATAACTCTCACCTTCTGATCTTCCTAATAAAGCCCCCATCATTCAGACACATAAATGAGACTGTGTATTTATTGTCCCAATGTGTGTTCATATTCATTGTCTGATATTCATAAATTGTTAATTCCTTAAAGATTGGAAAAGTTGTTTTAACATCAACTAGAAAGCAGCAGTAGTGAGGGCCACAGAGCCAGATAACTCTCACCTTCTGATCTTCCTAATAAAGCCCCCATCATTCAGACACATAAATGAGACTGTGTATTTATTGTCCCAATGTGTGTTCATATTCATTGTCTGATATTCATAAATTGTTAATTCCTTAAAGATTGGAAAAGTTGTTTTAACGCTTGTTTGAAACTTCTCCACAGTAGCTAGCCCAAACTGTATGTGATGTCTGCCAACTAGAAAACTGTTTCCTCTGAAAGTAACCTGCTGTATCTAGAGAGAGCTCCATAGTCAACATTGTATGAAATAAAAAATTCCTCCACTGTCAATGTTTCCCCACTAATCTTGAAGACACAGTTCAGTTCAGTTAAGTCTATCTTTGTGACCCCATGAATTGCAGCATGCCAGGCCTCCGTGTCCATCACCAACTCCCGGAGTTCACTCAGACTCACATCCGTCGAGTCAGTGATGCCATCCAGCCATCTCATCCTCTGTCGTCCTCTTCTCCTGCCCCCAATCCCTCCCAGCATCAGAGTCTTTTCCAATGAGTCAACTCTTCGCATGAGGTGGCCAAAGTACTGGAGTTTCAGCTTTAGCATCATTCCTTCCAAAGAAATCCCAGGGCTGCTCTCCTTCAGAATGGACTGGTTGGATCTCCTTGCAGTCCAAGGGACTCTCAAGAGTCTTCTCCAACACCACAGTTCAAAAGCATCAATTCTTCGGCTCTCAGCCTTCTTCACAGTCCAACTCTCACATCCATACATGACCACAGGAGAAAGCATAGCCTTGACTAGACAGACCTTAGTTGGCAAAGTAATGTCTCTGCTCTTGAATATACTATCCAGGTTGATCGTAACTTTTCTTCCAAGGAGTAAGCGTCTTTTAATTTCATGGCTGCAGTCACCATCTGCTGTGATTTTGGAGCCCCAAAAAATAAAGTCTGACACTGTTTCCCCATCTATTTCCCATGAAGCGATGAGACCAGATGCCATGATCCGGTGTTCTGAATGTTGAACTTTAAGCCAACTTTTTCACTCTCCTCTTTCACTTACATCAAGAGGCTTTTTAGTTCCTCTTGACTTTCTGCCATAAGGGTGGTGTCATCTGCATATCTGAGGTTATTGATATTTCTCCCAGTAATCTTGATTCCAGTTTGTGCTTCATCCAGCCCAGCGTTTCTCATGATATACTCTGCTTCATGTATTTTATTAAAAGAAATTATAAGTAGGTGGTGATGACCATGGCTTTCCAGATGGTACACTGATAAAGAATCTGCCTGCCAATGCAGGAGATGCAGGTTGATCCCTGGGTTGGAAAGATCCCCTGAAATAGGATATGGCAGCCCACTCCAGTATTCTTGCCTAAAAAATTCCTTGGACAGAGTAGTCTGACAGGTTACAACCCATGGAGTTGCAAAGAGCTGGACACGACTGAGCACGCACACATGGTAATGAACTTAGGGAGACAAATAGGAAAGAGATGAAGGATTTTTTTTTTTTAATTTCTGTAAGATAATAAACGTGTTTTGGTGCTGGAAAATAGGACGTGCTCAATAAATAGCTGACTACACAGCGGATAGTATTTTAATTGTTTTTCTAAGTGGATGGTGATTATTTAGGGTTATATTTCACTCAGTTTTTTAGGCTAATAAAATTAGTTAGTATTAAATGAATGTGTGTCAGCTAATTATAAAAACGTTGATCAGAGATGTCCTTGTAACCATGGAGGGAGAAATCCTTAACATTTTTGTATAAATTCAGTTCAGTTCAATCGCTCAGTTTTGTCCAACTCTTTGCAACCCCATGAATTGCAGCACGCCAGTTCTCCCAGTCTATCACCAACTCCTGGAGTTTACTCAAACTCATGTCCATCAAGTTGGTGATGCCATCCAGCCCTCTCATCTTCTGTCATCCCCTTCTCCTCCTGCCCCCAATCCCTCCCAGCATCAGGGTCTTTTCAAATGAGTCAACTCTTTATATGAGGTGGCCAAAGTACTGGAATTTCAACTTCAGCATCAGTCCTTGCAATGAACACCCAGAGCTGATCTCCTTTAGAATGGACTGGTTGGATCTCCTTGCAGTCCAAGGGACTCTCAAGAGTCTCTTCCAACACCACAGTTCAAAAGCATCAATTCTCCTGTGCTCAGCTTTTTTCAAAGTCCAACTCTCACATCCATACATGACCACTGGAAAAACCATAGCCTTGACTAGATGGACCTTTGTTGGCAAAGTAATGTCTCTGCTTTTGAATATGCTATCTAGGTTGGTCATAACTTTCCTTCCAAGGAGTAAGCATCTTTTAATTTCATGGCTGCAGTCACCATCTGCAGTGATTTTGGAGCCCAAAAAAATAAAGTCTGACACTGTTTCCACTGTTTCCCCATCTATTTCACATGAAGTGATGGGACCAGATGCCATGATCTTCGTTTTCTGAATGTTGAGCTTCAAGCCAACTTTTTCACTCGCCTCCTTCACTTTCATCAAGAGGCTTTTTAGCTCCTCCTCACTTTCTGCCATAAGGGTGGTGTCATCAGCATATCTGAGGCTATTGATATTTCTCCTGACAATCTTTATTCTAGCTTGTGCTTCTTCCAGCCCAGCATTTCTCATGATGTACTCTGCATAGAAGTTAAATAAGCAGAGTGACAGTATACAGTCTTGACGTATTCCTTTTCCTATTTGGAACCAGTCTTTTTTCTCATGTCCAGTTCTAACTGTTGCTTCCTGTCCTGCATATAGGTTTCTCAAGAGGCAGATCAGGAGGTCTGGTATTCCCATCTCTTTCAGAATTTTCCACAGTTTATTGTGATCCACACAGTCAAAGGTTTTGGCATAGTCAGTAAAGCAGATGTTTTTCTGGAACTCTGTTGCTTTTTCCATGATCCAGCAGATGTTTGCAATTGATCTCTGGTTCCTCTGCCTTTTCTAAAACCAGCTTGAACATCTTGAAATTCATGGTTCATGTATTGCTGAAGCCTGGCTTGGAGAATTTTGAGCATTACTTTACTAGCATGTGCTGCTGCTGCTGCTGCTAAATCACTTCAGTCGTGTCCGACTCTGTGTGACCCCATAGACGGCAGCCCACCAGGCTCCCCAGTCCCTGTCTCTTATACACATCTAGATGTGTATAAGAGACAGGTATCCACAGAGAGCAGTTGGTAGGTTTCATGTATCTTGGCAAGCTTGCTCATACATCTTAGGTGCTTACTCCAGGAAGGGAGCACACATTCCAAATGACAATTCAATTTCAGACCTAGATATTCGTATCTCACTCCACTTCCCATTAAGGAGCTGCATACTACCATATTTTTCTCTTCCTCCAAGAAGTGATAACTTGATTCCAAACAGCTGTTATTGCCCATGGCCCTCCTTTTCTTGGTCTGTGATGAAAGGAATGTTAAGTCATCTTCAGAATGTACACATTCCCAATTAACTATATTGCATTTCTACCCCTCTCTCTATTCTGTGGCAGGCTCTACTCCACGCTAACCTCTTGGCACTGATTTTGATTGCTTTTTATCTCCTTGAATTTTTTTTCTTTCTGACTTTTTCCCATCTTATCTAAGAAGTCTTTGTCCTAACATGCAAACCAATGTCAACAGGCATNTTCTTTGGGATTAAAATGAAAACTGACCTTTTCCCGTCCTGTGGCTACTGCTGAGTTGTCCAAATTTGCTGGCATATTGAGTGCAGCACTTCCACAGCATCATCTTTCAGGATTTGAAATAGCTCAACTGGAGTTCCATCACCTCCACTAGCTTTGTTCGTAGTGATACTTTCTAAGGCCCTCTTGACTTCACATTCCAGGATGTCTGGCTCTCCGTGAGTGATCACAGCATCATGATTATCTGGGTCGTGAAGATCTTTTTTGTACAGTTCTTCTGTGTATTCTTGCCACCTCTTCTTAATATCTTCTGCTTCTGTTAGGTCCATACCATTTCTGTCCTTTATCTAGCCCATCTTTGCATGATATGTTCCCTTGGTATCTCTAATTTTCTTGAAGAGATCTCTAGTCTTTCCCATTCTGTTGTTTTCCTCTATTTGTTTGCATAGATCACTGAGGAAGGCTTTCTTATTTCTTCTTGCTATTCTTTGGAACTCTGCACTCAGTGCTTATATCTTTTCTTTTCTCCTTTGCTTTTTGCTTCTCTTCTTTTCACAGCTATTTGTAAGGCCTCCTCAGACAGCCTTTTTGCTTTTTTGCATGGGGATGGTCTTGATCCCTGTCTCCTGTACAATGTCATCAACCTCCATCTATAGTTCATCAGGCACTCTGTATATCAGATCTAGTCCCTTAAATCTACTATGTACATATAGTTAATAAAGTTGATATATTATTTTTAATTTCCTTTTTGATAATATTTAAAATATATACTCTAAATATAAATAGCCCTTTTAAGTCATTATAAAGTGTTGTACATTGTATTTATTTTCTATTTATAGTTTACTCAGGAATAATTTCGGAGAAGGCAGTGGCACCCCACTCCAGTACTCTTGCCTAGAAAATTCCATGGACAGAGGAGCCTGGTGGGCTGCAGTCCATGGGGTCGCTAAGAGTTGGACATGACTGAACAACTTCACTTTCACTGTCATCATTTGGGGAAGGAAATGGCAATCCACTCCAGTGTTCTTGCCTGAAGAATCCCAGGGACGGGGGANCCACTCCAGTACTCTTGCCTAGAAAATTCCATGGACAGAGGAGCCTGGTGGGCTGCAGTCCATGGGGTCGCTAAGAGTTGGACATGACTGAACAACTTCACTTTCACTGTCATCATTTGGGGAAGGAAATGGCAATCCACTCCAGTGTTCTTGCCTGAAGAATCCCAGGGACGGGGGAGCCTGGCGGGCTGCCATCTACGGGGTTGCACAAAGTCGGATACTACTGAAATGACTTAGTAGCAGCAGCAGCATATATAGGACACTATGAACTAGGACACAGAGTATAAGACTTAATTCTGAGATTGAATTTACTGATAAGATGATAACAGTCTTCTACCATTGAAGAGATCTTCAATTCACACAAATAATTTGCTTTTCATGATATGGTACATGCTGTAACCACTTTTTAGTCAGAAAGAAAGACACTGGTAGCCTAGAATATATTAAAAATATGATGACTTGAAGAAGAAATTAAAATATGATACTTCTTTATAATTCACTCTTATTTTCCGTGCTGTTGGTTTGTTGTATAGTGGTACCAGTTGATCTGTACTTGTATTCTGTGTGTCAAGCATGTGCTTTATAATACTGTTTTAGGGGAGAAGGACATATGGAGAAGGAGAGGAGATATGGAAAAACCTTAAACATTTTATCAAGATACTTGTAAGTATTGATGTTTCACATTTTTACACAAGAAAAGTAGAGCATAGAATAAGGCAAAATGTGGCAAATGCTGCAGGAGAGTAAAAAATTGTGTGCTGTGCACGCGTAAAAAAGGGAGAAATTAATTTCAGCTAAGGGAAATCTATGTGAATAAAATGCTTGTCCTGAGTGCTGTTAAGTACAATAAACTAAAGTGCCATCAGCTTGCTTCTCTAGGCTCTGTATTTTACTCAGAGTGCTGCTGAGTCAACCGTTTTAATCTGTAGAGGGATCCACAGAAGCATTCATCTTTTCCCCAAAATACTTTTTCTCCTTCTTTTCTATAGATAAGAAAAAGTTGTTTGATTAAACAACCTCATGTCAACATACGTGATAGGTTCTTTCAAGTTGGGCTGTTGTGGTGAGTAGGAAGGATGAGTGCTCTATGTGCAGAAGCCATTTAACAATGATGAATAATGAGATCAGTTGTGTAGAAAATCTTAACCTTATTGAATGTAATGGATGTACTTGTGTATTCTATGAAATATCTCTATACTATTATGAAGGCTTATATTAACTCTTCATTTTCTTGTTGAATCTGTAAGAATTACATTACATTGTAAGATTGGCCTGGCAGTGCTATTTGAAAATCTGGGCTTCTGAATATTGACTGAGCTCTGGTTGATTTTGAGTGATAACCTATGATACCATAAGTTTGAATTTTTAAAGTTATCAAATATTATTTTCTTATACTGTAGTCTATGGCTATTATGTTAAAATTGTCTCAGGCTGTTTCATCTCCTATAAATATAAATATGATTTATATTTCTCTTAAAATGTAAGTATAAATATACTGTTATTTATATAAATATATATCTATATGTTATATATATCACATTAGAATATATGTTAATTAAAACCATAGCAGTTTCCATGTTTACAGCCTTAATAATTCTCTTCTCTGTTCATGTCTTCAAATAAAGCCTAGAAAAACCAATAGGGCCTGTTTCACAGATGTTAGCTAATACTCCCACAGCATGTAACTTCCAAACATATTTCACAAATAGCATCACTAGCATATGGCTTCCCTTTGGCTCAGTCGGTAAAGAATCTGCCTGAAATGTAGGAGACCCAGGTTCTATCCGTGGGTCAGGAAGATCCCCTGGAGAAGGAAATGGCAACCCGTTCCAGTATTCTTGCCTGGGAAATCCGTGAACAGAGGAACCACTGTTCATGGGTTCCTTGCAACCCCAGGCCTACAGTCCATGTGTTCTTGCCTGGAGAATCCCAGGGACGGGGGAGCCTGGTGGGCTGCCATCAGTGATGTCGCACAGAGTCGGACACGACTGAGGCGACTTAGCAGTAGCAGCACAAGCAATGTATAATAAAATAATTTCAGAGGACATAAATTTTCAATTGCCAGTTTTTATCTCAGTGGAATTTTCTTTGTGATATGCACGTCTTTGTCTTACATGTGAGATTTCTGACTATCCTATATAATTAAACTTCATGCTTACAAAATATAAAACTTATCTTTTTTTATCTCAGCTTAAAAAGCAGAGATATTACTTTGCCAACAAAGGTCCATCTAGTCAAAGCTATGTTTTTTCCAGTAGTCATGTATGGGTGTGAGAGTTGGACTTTGAAGAAAGCTGAGCGCTGAAGAATTGATGCTTTTGAACAGTGGTGCTGGAGAAGACTCTTGAGAGTCCCTTGGACTGTAAGGAGATCCAACCAGTCCATCCTAAAGGAAATCAATCCTGAATATTCATTGGAAGGACTGATGCTGAAGCTGAAACTCCATTACTTTCGCCACCTGATGCGGAGAACTGACTTACTGGAAAAGACCCTGATGCTGGGAAAGATCGAAGGCAGAAGGAGAAGGGGATGACAGAGGATGAAATGGTTGGATGGCATCACCGACTCAATGGACATGAGTTTGAGTAAAGTCCAAGAGTTGGCGATGGACAGGGAGGCCTGGTGTGCTGCAGTCCATGGGGTTGCAAAGAGTCACGACTGAGTGACTGAACTGAGCTGAGTACATTATAATATTGTAAAGTCTTCTTTTGTAATAATTCATATTCCATTACCAGAACCATTCACTCTTCTCTTTTTCCATTATGTCTTCTGGGATTTTCCAATCATGTACCATCAAGAAATAACAGTGCATATTTTTTCTTTGCCCCCAGTGTGAAATTACATTTATTAAAAAATAAAAATACATGTAAATATTTCTAATACATCTAAGATTTTTTCCTAGTTAAAAGATATCTAAAATAAGAATATTAAGCACACATAGACCTATTTTGTATCCTATGATTCTGGAGATATAAGATTTTAAGCAGACCCAGATATTATATGCTTTCATAAAGTCTTTATACATTTCTGTATATGTTAATAAACATAACCACCAAAACTAAGGTGGAAGGTCTTTGTCTTTACCATGAGTCTGAGCTGCTGATGCCCTCCTCAGACTTTTGTCTACACACTTTTAAACTGTTACTAATGTAACACACCGATCCTTGAGAAATAAATATGTTTTTAAAAATCACAACAAATATAATTAAACTTTCTGAGTTAACTAATTACTTAAAAAATTTTGTTTTATATTGAGATATAGTTGATTTACAGTGTATTAATATTAGATGTATAACAAAGTGATTCAGTTATACATATATCCATTCTTTTTCAGACTCTTTTCTCTTACAGAGTATTGAGTAGAATTCCCTGTGTTATATAATACACAGGGAATTGTTGTTTATCTGTTTTATGCATAGCAGTGTGTATGTATTAATCCTAAACTCCTAATTTATCCCTCCTCTCCAGTTTTTCCCTTTGGTAAACATAAGTTGTTGTTGTTTTGAAGCCTGTTTCTGTTTTGTAAATAAGTTAATTTGTATCAAGTTTTTAGATTCCACATATGCATGATAATTATATGATATTTGACTTTCTCTGACTTACCTCAGTTAGTATGGTCATCTCTCTAGTTCATCCATGTAGCAAATGGTATTATTTCATTCTTTTACGGCTGAGTAATACTTTGTTGTATCAACATGTATGTCCCACATCTACTTTATCCAGTCCTCTGTAGATGGGCATTTAGGTTGCTTCTGTGTCTTGGTTATTGTAAGTAGTGCTGCAGTGAATGCTGGGGTGCATCTATCCTTTCAGATTATGGTTTTCTCTGGATGTTTGCCCAGAAGCGGGATTGCTGGACCATATGATAGCTCTATTTTTAGTTTTTTACGGAACCTCCATACTGTTGTACATAGTAACTTGTACCAATTTACATCCCCACTAGTGTAGGAGAGTTCCCTTTTCTCTACACCCTTTCTAGTATTTATTGTTTGTAGACTTTTTGATGATGGCTGTTCTGACTGGTGTGTGGTGATACCACATTATAGTTTTGATTTGCATTTCTCTAATAATTAGTGATGTTCAGCATCTTTTCATGTGTTTTTTGGCCCTCTGCATGTCTTCTCTGGAGACATGTCTATTTAGAACTTCTGGCCCACATTTTGATTACTCTTTTGATATTAAGATGCTTGTATATTTTGGAGATAAATCCCTTTTCAGCTGCTTCATTTGCAAATATTTTCTCCCATTCTGTGGCTTGTGCTTATGGTTTGTTCATGGTTTCCTTTACTGTGCAAAAGCTTTTAATTTTAATTAGATCCCATTTGTTTATCTTTTTTTTCATTACTCTAGGAGGTGGATCCAAAAAGATATTGCTGTGATTTATGTCAAAGAGTGTTTTACCCGTGTTTTTCTCTAAAAGTATTTTGTATCTGGCCTTACATTTAGGTCTTGAATACATTTTGAGGTTATTTTCTATGTGGTGTTAGAGAATGTTGTAGTTTGAGTTTTTTTTTTTTTTAAGTGACTTAAATGGTTTGGGTATCATATAATAATGCCAGGCAACATTTTCTGAGAATTTATAGCCACTGTTCTAAATACTTTATATGTATTAATTATTTTAATACTCATAACAGCCCTTGAAGTGGATACTGTTTTTGTCCACATTTTGTAGATGAGGAAAATGGTCACAGAGGTTAAATACTTGCTCAAGGTACCAGAGCTTGAATCTGAACTGAGATAGTTTGGCTTCATGCATAATCTTTATATTTAAAAAAGAAAAGAAACACAGGTACACACATATAGGCAGAGAAAGGGACAGAAAGGGAGAAAGAGAGAATATGTGTATATGCCCAGATTCAATGTTTTCAGTTCTTAATAAGAAATACTGGATACAATTTCATAACTTACTACCATAATTGAAATTTTCATGGAGAAAGCAGACTCACTTCACACTTTCCTTACCCACTGAGGAAAGTAAAACACCAAATACATAGTCATTTTCAACCTATTTTAGCATTATTTAATGTTTCATATTGTGCTCTGTTGGCAACTTCTATCTTCCTTCCTTCTTTCTCTTTTTTTGATGATGGCAGTGATGGTACACTAGAGACGTGGGGAGTGGCTAAAAGGTTAGAAAAACTGCATCTCCTACATCCCCAGCTTCATCAGTCATAATTTGTGAAACATATTTACTTGTATTTAAAATAAAATGAATTTTTATTTTGTTTATAAAGGACACACCTATGTGCAAATTCTTCGAGTGATAGAAGGAACTCCACATGTGATCTGTGATTCTAAGGCAGTCTAAATTACCACTTCAATTGTCTTCAGACAAAATTAATAGATTCTGGAACCTGATACTGCTCTTGGGATTATCTACAACAGACTTTCTGAAAACACAGAATGAATTAGAATTAAAATACTCTTTGAAGTAGCAAATTGGAATCTTTAGGCTCATAAGTAATTTCTTTGATGATGTTTACTTAATTACTATCCTTACTGTACCTGTTCAAGAAATGATGATCCATCTATCTTTAGAACTATTCATTTTAATCTATTTGCATACATAGAAGGTAACTAAGGAAAACAAAACAGAACAGCAACCTGATCATAATCCTATATAATTTTTGATGCAAAATAGAAATGTAACTTGATCACATAATCACTTGAAATTTTCTATATACAGAAGAAGCATTAGATGTAAACTTTTGAGATGCATACAGCAGTGTGCTGCTGAATTGGCTATACAAAGCTTTGATTTGTCATTTGTAGCATTTGACTAGTTTTGTGATACAAATACTCTTATTATGGATTGATTTCGAGCTGCTAATGGTTTAGCAACTGCCTTGAAAAATTTATGAAAATTTAGTACTCAGCCTTCACATACAACTAAATGCATAATTATATGACTTGATTACTTAGTCCCAATAATAACAACTGCAGTAGCCTGATTATGTTATGGCCCCGTGCTTCATTCACCTCTCTTGTATCCACATCCTTTGCCAGGTGGTCTTGTAACATGCTCCCACCGATATTCTTGGACCAGCCCAAGTGACTTACTTTGGCTGATGGGCTGTTATCAGTCATAATATAAGTGGAATCTTGAAAAAGACCATATTTCCACTCTTTCTGTTGAACATCTGCTGTTACTATTAGAATATATTCAATCTGCTACTGCTAAGTCACTTCAGTCGTGTCCGACTCTGTGCGACCCCATAGACGGCAGCCCACCAGGCTCCCCCGTCCCTGGGATTCTCCAGGCAAGAACTCTGGAGTGGGTTGCCATTTCCTTCTCCAATGTATGAAAGTGAAAAGTGAAAGTGAAGTCGCTCAGTCGTGTCCGACCCACAGCGAACCCATGGACTGCAGCCCTCCAGGCTCCTCCATCCATGGTATTTTCCAGGCAAGATTACTGGAGTGGGGTGCCATTGCCTTCTCCGATATTCAATCTAGCAAAGCCAAATTTTCCTACCTTGAAACTAATACCATCCTAAATCAATTGACAGCTAGCCAATCCCAAGACATATGAGTGAGCCCAGCCAAAATCAGAAATCTGTTTACCTGACCTACTGTTGAGTACAGATGCATGAGCAAGTCAAGCCCAAGTATGTGAAGCAATAGGGACATGGTAGATAAATACCTTTTAAAAATGTTTTCACTGAGATTTTGTGTTTGTTTGTTATATAGCATTGCTTTATTATTAATAAATAACTGTTACAATGATGCTATGATTTGGCAAGTTTTAATTAGGAAGAAAAGAATTTATACAGGAGATGATATGGTTGTGAAATGAGATTAGTGAAACCTAGTTCTACCACTTGTAAGTGAATGACCCTGAGAAATTTATTTATCCTCTTTATGGCTAAGTTTTCTCATTTTAAAATTATGGATAACTAGCCTTGCAGGGATATTGTGAAAATTAAATATATATCAGTGACTAAGTGCACAGATCTGGAATCTGCCTGGGGTTGATTCCCAGCCCCTCTATTTTAATACTTGAAAGCATTTATAATTATGTAGTTTTCACTTAGATCACATACTGTAAGAGCTATCTAAAATAGAATTTAACAAAATAAGGTACCTGGCATACCGTAGATATTCATTAACTGTCAGAATCATGTAATATGGCTATTTGTTTACTAACAAAAATGGAGGTTGATGTTCTGGTAAAATTAGTAATATTTAGTTATATTTAAGTGTTAGTAGAGATTTTCTGGAAGTGGAGCAGAGTGACCAAGCAAGGTTAGGGCAGTGTTTGTAGGAGTCCTTTTTATCTCCAGAAAACTAGCTCCTCCAAATCATTACTCTTTTGGTTTCCAAGGGGAAAATTTCAACTTGGGATCCATAATTGTCAGTTTAGGGGATGTATTTAAATTACTAGCAGAGATACAATGTTTTTGCTTTTCTGTCTAGTATAATCATTCAGGCTAGCTTCCCGATAAGGATGAAATTGAAGAATGCCTGTTGACATTGGTTTGCATGTTAGGACAAAGACTTCTTAGATAAGATGGGAAAAAGTCAGAAAGAAAAAAAATTCAAGGAGATAAAAAGCAATCAAAATCAGTGCCAAGAGGTTAGCGTGGAGTAGAGCCTGCCACAGAATAGAGAGAGGGGTAGAAATGCAATATAGTTAATTGGGAATGTGTACATTCTGAAGATGACTTAACATTCCTTTCATCACAGACCAAGAAAAGGAGGGCCATGGGCAATAACAGCTGTTTGGAATCAAGTTATCACTTCTTGGAGGAAGAGAAAAATATGGTAGTATGCAGCTCCTTAATGGGAAGTGGAGTGAGATACGAATATCTAGGTCTGAAATTGAATTGTCATTTGGAATGTGTGCTCCCTTCCTGGAGTAAGCACCTAAGATGTATGAGCAAGCTTGCCAAGATACATGAAACCTACCAACTGCTCTCTGTGGAGACAGATTTTCATAGGAGGATTGAAGGAGCCAGAAGAAACTGGAACATAGACTTAGTGACTTGGAGATTTGGGAACGGAATCTGAAAGACTAAAGGGAGCACAGATGGATTTAGATCTCAAGTTGGAGGTTGTGACTTTGGCACAAAAAACAGAATGTGAAAGTTAAATACTGCTTATGCAGATGCTATTAGAAAATAGGGTTTTATTTTCCTTATGATGATATGCTGTAATGATGGATTCTTGATTAGGTGTAGGATGGTAGGCAGTGAAAGACTAGAAAGAGCATGCATGATTTTAATGTGGTTAGGGAAGATCAAATTTGAGGAAGAAAATGTATGAAAAAAAAAACTATAAAGTCTAACACTGGTAAATATCAAGCATACTGCATATCTAGTAATTCTTACTGGAAAATAATAAAGATGAGAGTTGGGAACAAGGCTAGTTAAGATGTCCCATGTTTCCAGACTTAATAGGTGCTCAATAACTATTGTTATTAATGTAAATGTATGTAAAGGGCTTAAAAAAACTTAAAATAATGCCTATGTTTTTGATTTTTTAAATTTAAATTTATTTATTTTAATTGGAGGCTAATACAGTATACTAATGCATATATATGGAATTTAGAAAGATGGTAATGATAACCCTGTGAGTCAGCAAAAGAGACACAGATGTATAAAATAATGCCTATTTTTAAAGGCCTATCCACAAGTGAATCTAAACATTAAACTAAGGGAAGAAAGTCTCATAAATGTCAAGATCTGGTGAGACTGAGTTTATGACTAGAACATGAAGATTGCTAGGAGAGCCATCTGCCGTGGGCCATGAAGACTGCTGTCCTTTCTGACTTGGTATGGCGAGAATGCAAGACCCTGACTACATGTTGCTTGGGTCATTCCTCAGTTTTGTGTTTGCGGTGAACAACCTTGAGGGATGAGGTGATGTATTTTCTTCATACAGAGAACAAGTTTACTACTATAAAAGTAATAAATTCCCCAAGCTCAGTGTTCCTCTCTTGAAATGTAGCCCATTGTTTATGAAGACATCCACTAGGCCCACTTATATTATTCCTGTGGGATTTGGAAGGGCATGGTGAGCCAAAGCAAACCAACAGGAAGTTATGGCTACTGCTTTGTCATGAGTAATAAAGTCCTTTGTCTCTGATCCAGCAATTTTGTGTCTTCTGCTGGTATTTGTGAAACAGTATCAGATAAACTTATTAGCCTGTAAGCAGGGAAAAAATATCAGGGATTTTGTACCTTTTTGAGAGTAATAGTAATAGAATATATCATCTTCATAAGAAGCAGTTCTGATAGTAGGATGGAACAGTGCATATCAAAAAGAAGTTACTAAGCATATATTCCTGAGTAGTTTTGCTCAGTCTAGTCCTGAAAACTATCAATGGAGTGAGGTTCTTTCAAATGTTAGTGGTGCCCTTTTGCTGTATGATATTTTACTGAAATTCCATCTTTGCTGATTTATATTTTTCAGTGGAGTCTTGCTAAATTATATCCACCTCTGCCTATTCTGTTTGGGTAAAATTGAATTTTAACATCTAGTTCTTAATTTTATAATCTTTACTAAAACTCTTAAAACAAAACAAAACAGGCTTCCCTGGTGGCTCAGGCTATAAAGAATCTGCCTGCAATGCGGAGGACCTGGGTTTGATCCCTGGGTTGGGGAGATGCCCTGGAGAAGGGAAAGGCTACCCACTCCAGTATTCTGGCCTGGAGAATTCCATGGACTATACAGTCCATGGAGTCACAAAGAATCGGACACAACTGAGCGACTTTCACTTGCCAATACTTAAAAAAAAGTACAGTGACTTTTGTTACTTATTTGTAATAAAATTTAAATCATNAAGGCTACCCACTCCAGTATTCTGGCCTGGAGAATTCCATGGACTATACAGTCCATGGAGTCACAAAGAATCGGACACAACTGAGCGACTTTCACTTGCCAATACTTAAAAAAAAGTACAGTGACTTTTGTTACTTATTTGTAATAAAATTTAAATCATAGTAATAAACTATAGAATGATGCTCACATTATAATAAATTAAAAAGCCTATAAACTTGTATATACCATTAACTTCCAAATTACAAATATGTGTCTGCTTATTGATATAGTGTAACTTGGGATGATACACATCAAAATGTCATAGTGGTGGGATTCAGTATGGGTTTAATACTTTGCATTTTCAAACTTCTATAATAAATGTGTTACTTTATAATCATGGGGTTTCTTTAAATTGTTACATCATTATAATCCATCCTTGAAACTCATTTCTAGTTAATGTGCATGACATATGGGATATAAAGTAAAAAGAAACTTCCAGGGGCTAATACTCAAAATATATAAGGAACTCATACAACTCAATGACAAAAAGGTTTAAAAAATGGGCAAAGGATCTGAATAGGCATTTTTCCAAAGAAAATATAATACAGATGGCCAACAGATGCCTTAAAAGATGTTCAACATCACCCTTAGGGAAATACAAATCAGAACTACAGTGAGGTATCACCTCATACCTGTTAGAATAGTTACTATTGAAAAGACAAGAAATAATAAATGTTGAAGAGGATGTAAAGAAAAAACTCTTATACACTGTTTTTTTGATACTGTAAATTGATGCAGTCAGTATGGGAAACAATATGGTGATTCCTCAAAAAATTAAGAATAGAACTACCATCAGTTCAGTTCAGTCGCTCAGCCATGTCCAACTCTTTGTAACCCCATGGACTGCAGCACACCAGGCTTCCCTGTCCTTTACTATCTCCCAGATTTTTCTCAAACTCATGCTCATTGAATTAGTGATGCCATCCAAACATCTCATCCTCTGTCATCCCCTTCTCCTCCCGCCCTTCAGACTTTCTCACTGTCAGGGTCTTTTCCAGTGAGTCAGTTTTTCGCATCAGGTGGCCAAAGTATTGGATCTCCAACTTCAGCACCAGTCCTTCCAATGAATATTCAGGATTGATTTCCTTTAGGATGGACTGGTTGGATTTCCTTGCAGTTCAGGAGGAGACTAAGAGTCTTCTCCAACACCACTGTTCAAAAGCATCAATTTTTCAATGCTCAGCTTTCTTTATAGTCCAACTCACATCCATACATGACTGTCCATACAGAACTACCATATGGCCCAGCTATTTCACTTCTGGGTATTTATCTGAAAAAAAAAACATTAAAATAGTAATTTGAAAAGCTGTATTAATCCCTGTGTTAATCACAGCATGTTTTGGGTTGGCTAAAACATTCATTTGGATTTTTCTGTAACATCTTATGGAAAAATCCAAATATTTTGGCTAATTCCATATCTCCACATTTATTATTATATACATCTTGTCTGTCATTTTCTTGTATTGTAAATTATTGCTAATTTACTTTGGAAGAGATAGGATATAAATGACTAATAGAAAAGTTTATTTATTTATTTTTTTGGCAAATCTATGTATTTTTAAATGAAAGCCCAGAACAGAATCATGTATAAACAATAAAAGCCCAAACAGAAACTTCTCATTGTGAGAAGTTTAGTGTAGGATTAAGCTGTGCTATAAGCTGAATAATGTCTAACCTAAGAATTCATATGTTGAAGTCTTAACCCCCAGTACCTCAAAATGTGACGTTATTTAAAAATACGGTCTTTGTAGATGTGATCAAGTTAAGGTTATTTGAATGAGCTCTACTCTGTTATGAATGTTGACCTTATAAATTTGGACACAGAGATAGACATGCACACAGTAAATATCATGTATAATGTGTGGCTATGACTCATTGAGATAGGGATGATTACGTAGAAATAGAATCAGTATAATCAGAAGAAATTAAGTGTCACAGCAACCATGGGAAGATTATTTCAAGAAATAGATTGTGAACAAGAGCATCAAATTATGGGATATTATAGAGAGGCAGTGTTAAATAGGGGAAAAGGTACATTCAGTCTTTGGAAGTAAAAAGTACTGAGTTTAAACGTTATATTCACCACCTACTAACTCTGAAAGTTGTGACAGTCATGTTACCTCATTAAAACTCATATTTTCTCACTTATAGTGAAAGTGAAAGTCACTCAGTCATGTCCGACTCTTTGCGACCCCATGGACTATACAGTCCATGAAATTCTCTAGGCCAGAATACTGGAGTAAATAGCCTTGCCCTTCTTCAGGGGCAGAGAAGGCAATGGCACCCCACTCCAGTACTCTTGCCTGGCAAATCCCATGGACAGAGGAGCCTGGTAGGCTGCAGTCCATGGGGTCGCTAAGAGTCGAACACGACTGAGTGACTTCACTTTGACTTTTCACTTTCATGCATTGGAGAAGGAAATGGCAACCCACTCCAGTGTTCTTGCCTGGAGAATCCCAGGGACGGCGGAGCCTGGTGGGCTGCCGTCTATGGGGTTGCACAGAGTCAAACACTACTGAAGTGACTTAGCAGCTTCTCCAGGGGATCTTCTCAACCCAGGGATCAAACCCAGGTCTCCCACACTGCAGGCAGATTTTTTACCAGCTGAGCCCCCAGGAAAGCCAGAGAATACTGGAGTGGGTAGCCTATCCCTTCTCCAGGGGATCTTCCCAGCCCAGGAATCCAACCAGGGTCTCCTGCAATGCAGGCGGATTCTTTACCAACTGAGCTATCAGGGAAGCCTGATATATAAATAAGAGGTGATAGGAGTTTTTCTTAAGTTTGGTTGTAAATTCTGAGCAACCAGACACCAGTGGGCTTCCCTGGTGGCTCAGACGGTAAAGAATCTACCTACAGCGTGAGAGACCTGGGTTCAGTCCCTGGGTCGGGAAGATCCTCTGGAGAAGGGAATGACAACCTACTCCAATATTCTTGCCTAGAGAATCCCATGGACAGAGGAGCCTAGTGGGCTATAGTCCATGGGGGTCACAAAGAGGGGGAACAACTGAGTGATTAACACTTTAACTTTTCACTTCCATGCACAAATACGCTATGACACATACATACCCACACAAATA
The DNA here is from genome assembly GCA_006410675.1 of Oreotragus oreotragus. Lineage (NCBI taxonomy): Eukaryota > Metazoa > Chordata > Mammalia > Artiodactyla > Bovidae > Oreotragus > Oreotragus oreotragus. Next base: position 109,314 of record SJYX01005054.1, read on the forward strand.
TACATGAAAGGCTTAGCAGAAACAGGTGCTCAACAGTGGCTTTTATAACTGCTATATGACAATAAATGAAGAAAAATGATCAGAAGTAAAAACTAGTAAAAGGATAGATTTTCTGTTCTTAACAATAGGCAGTCACTAAATGAATGCTTATTATGCGCCACGTACTGTTTTCAGAACTTGCATATATTAACTTATTTAATTCTGATGACAGTCTTTTGAAGTAGATACTATGTTAATTCACAGTTGACAGATGGAAAAAGCAGATACAAAGCAAGTTACTTGTTCAGCTTCACACAGATGATGAGTATAAGAAACAGGGTTTGAAGCCAAGTTATCTAACTCTGGTGTCCATGGTTTTCAATACTGTGCTGCACTTCATCTCTTTTAGAATCAGTGATGTGCTTTCAGCCAGTTATTTAGTCTGTGATAGCAAATCTATATTCCTTTTCTAGTGATTATAGAATTTCTAAACACTGAGTTGTTTCAGTTAAGGCAATTTTGGAAAATAGTTTCCTACCAAACAGCACCTTCTATATTAAACATTCTTGGCGAGGAGAACATTCTTAATAAACACTTTGCCTTCTCAGTGATTGATTTAATACAGAATTTGGTTTTGGATTCTAGAGTAAGAAAACTAGCAGATTTGTCCTGTACATTGCTAAGTCATGTCCAATTCTTTGCAACCCCATGAAATGCAACCTTCCAGGTTCCTTCTGTCCATGGGATTTCCCAGATAAGAATACTGGAGTGGCATACCATTTCCTTCTCCAGGGGATCGTCCCAACCCAGGGATCAAATCTGTGTCTCCTGCATTAACAGATGGGTTATTTACCACTAAGCCACCACAGAAGCCTGAAGATGTGTTCTACCAATAATTAAATACTTGATAACAGGCCCATGAAATTTGGTGGATTTTTATGTTTGACATTATGGCCTGCTAAGTCATCTGTACATTTTTTGTTAGCTGTAGTGTGTTGTCAGTTCATAACAGCTCACAAGAACTAATTAGTAAATTTTCAGGAATTTTGCAAGCTGGTTGCTAAAAACAGCCATTATTAAAAATTAAATCATATAAATACACAAAGAAATCAGGTAACTAGTGCTGCAAATCAGAAATCTACCTACTTCTTCCCAGCTAGTTGTTAAAACATTTGTAGCACACCAGTGCAAAGCTAACCAAATGTCACTCTGAACCACTGCTAATCCTGCACCCTAGCACCATCACTCAAACTCTCACCTGTAGGATTTCAGAAATATATTTAAAACATGATTTGCCAGTAGTTGGTGTTTTTAGAGAGTAACATTACTTAATGAGGATTTCTGTGTCAGCTCAGGGATCCCAGATAAATCATTAAATTGCCCATTTTACATTCTTTCAAATCCAAGGAGATAGTATATTCTCTTGTTTTGTTGGAGAAACTAATATTCAGAATTTTGACTTCCTAAAACTTTGCCTGGAAAATCCTATGGACAGAGGACCCTGGCGAACTACAGTCCATGGGTGACAAGAGTCAGACATGACTCAGCGACTAAACAACAACAAAACTTTTGCCGTTGCTACTCTTTGATCTTTCACTATATGTTAGCTCCTTGTATTCAGTTCAGCTCAGTCGCTCAGTCGTGTCCGACTCTTTGCGACCCCATGAATCGCAGCACGCCAGGCCTCCCTGTCCATCACCAACTCCCGGTGTTCACTCAAACTCACGTCCATTGAGTCGGTGATGCCATCCAGCCATCTCATCCTCGGTCGTCCCCTTCTCCTCCTGCCCCCAATCCCTCCCAGCATCAGAGTTTTTTCCAAGGAGTCAACTCTTTGCATGAGGTGGCCAAAGTACTGGAGTTTCAGCTTTAGCATCAGTCCTTGCATTGAACACCCAGGGCTGATCTCCTTCACAATGGACTGGTTGGATCTCCTTGCAGTCCAAGGGACTCTCAAGAGTCTTCTCCAACACCACAGTTCAAAAGCATCAATTCTTTGGCGCTCAGCTTTCTTCACGGTCCAACTCTCACATCCATACATGACCACAGGAAAAACCATAGTCTTGACTAGATGGACCTTAGTCGGCAAAGTAATGTCTCTGCTTTTGAATATACTATCTAGGTTGGTCACAACTTTTCTTCCAAGGAGGAAGCGTCTTTTAATTTCATGGCTGCAGTCACCATCTGCAGTGATTTTGGAGCCCCCCAAAATAAAAGTCTGACACTGTTTTCCCTTCTATTTCCCATGAAGTGATAGGACCAGTATAGTATATGCCATGATCTTCATTTTCTGAATGTTGAGCTGTAAGCCAACTTTTTCACTCTCCACTTTCACTTTCATCAAGAGGCTAGTTAGTTCCTCTTCA
>SJYX01005054.1:113388-128961 GCA_006410675.1 Oreotragus oreotragus
TTTGATCTCTGGTTCCTCTGCCTTTTCTAAAACCAGCTTGAACATCTGGAAGTTCACGGTTCATGTACTGCTGAAACCTGGCTTGGAGAATTTTGAGCATTACTTTACTAGCATGTGAGATGAGTGCAATTGTGTGGTAGTTTGAGCATTCTTTGGCATTGCCTTTCTTTGGGATTGGAATGAAAACTGACCTTTTCCAGTCCTGTGGCCACTGCTGAGTTTTCCAAATTTGCTGGCATATTGAGCGCAGCACTTTCACAGCATCATCTTCCCGTATTTTAAATAGCTCAACTGGAATTCCATCACCTCCACTAGCTTTGTTCGTAGTGATGCTTCCGAAGGCCCACTTGACTTCACATTCCAGGATGTCTGGCTCTAGGTGAGTGATCACACCATCGTGATTATCTTGATTGTGAAGATCTTGTTTGTACAATTCTTCTGTGTATTCTTGCCACCTCTTCTTAATATCTTCTGCTTCTGTTAGGTCCATACCATTTCTGTCCTTTATCGAGCCCATCTTTGCATGAAATATTCCCTTGGTATCTCTAATTTTCTTGAAGAGATCTCTAGTCTTTCCCATTCTGTTGTTTTCCTCTATTTCTTTGCATTGATCGCTGAGGAAGGCTTTCTTATCTCTTCTTGCTATTCTTTGGAACTCTGCATTCACATGCTTATATCTTTCCTTTTCTCCTTTGCTTTTCACTTCTCTCCTTTTCACAGCTATTTGTAAGGCCTCCCAGATAGCCATTTTGCTTTTTTTGCATTTTTTTTTTCCCTTGGGGATAGTCTTGATCCCTGTCTCCTGTACAATGTCACGAACCTCATTCCATAGCTCATCAGGAACTGTATCTATCAGATCTAGGCCCTTAAATCTATTTCTCACTTCCACTGTATAATCATAAGGGATTTGATTTAGATCATACCTAAATGGTCTAGTGATTTTCCCTACTTTTTTCAATTTAAGTCTCAATGTGGCAATAAGGAGTTCATGATCTGAGCCACAGTCAGCTCCCGGTCTTGTTTTTGCTGACTGTATAGAGCTTCTCCATCTTTGACTGCAAAGAATATAATCAATCTTATTTTTTTGCTCCTTTGCTCCTTGTATTAATAAATAAAAACCGTTTTTTATCATTGTGCTCATTTCTTCTCAACTCGACTATTTTGTGACCAATTCCCACCTCATCCTGTGTCAAAGAGGGCATGAGGATAAAGGGGTAAAAGTGGCGAAAAGTCTCTTTGAAAATCAGAGTGAAGCTAAATTTATAAAGAGGGAAATTAGAAAGCAAAAGGAAGGAAACACAGCGTTGCCTAATGGTTGAGGGTACAGCGTCAGAAACCAAACTGATGGGAACCAAATTCCAGTTCTGCCAGTTACTACTGTGAGACGTTGAGCAAGTTATTTAACCTCTCTGGGCTTCAGTTTCTACGTCTGTAAAATTGATAATAATTGAATCCATTTCATAGAACTGTTATGCAATAATGAATGTAAAATGTGCAAAAAGTAACATGGTCCTTGGTAGATATTATGTAAGTATTTTTAGCTATTTCCTCTTTGTATCAAGAGATAGGGATTATTCTCATTTCTTACACTTTCTCAGTCAAGACTTTTAGTTACTAGTATCTAAAGTCGCTAATATATTTGTTCTACACAAAAATGTAAACTTTGGGGCAAGTGTGTCCTAAAGTGTTATTTGACACTTTTTAAATATGCACACATTGTGCAAGCTTTTGGCAGTTGAAAAATGAACAAACATAATGGAACTGGCAAATTTATTCAGTCTATTTGAATGTGTCGCATACAAATCAATTGTGCAGTGACCTATTTGAATCATTAAGAGAGCCTGCTAAATGATGTCCTATGCAAGCAGGTGGGTCTTTGGCCATATGTAGACAAAGCCCCCTTGGGATGACCTACTTGGGATCAAAACCCCAAAGGGCACATTGCTCTGAGATGTATAGTGCTTATAGTTTTAAAAATGCCATTAAAGAACTATGAGTCTTTATTTAATAGATACTGCATAATTAAATATACAGGATCCCAGTGGAGTTGTCCCTATTTTTTTTTTTTTTTACATTTCTCTATTATCTCATGACTTAGAGGTAATTATGGGTGAGAATAATTTGATTTGAGGTTTCAGATGTAACCAAGGTTTAAAAACATAAAGTACTGTGTAAAGCAAAGGACAATTTAGTTGTATTTTATGAAATACTAATGAAAATTGCAGCGTATTGTTTACTTTTGCTCTAGACTGTTAAGATACCCATTGGCTGCAACTATATTTTGTTTTATTCTCTTCTTATTTAGAAAAGAGAATACTCAAAAGAATGCACTTCAACTGAATTCCATAGCAGTTATCATATGGAATAAAGATAATTATCTTGTAAAAAAAAAAAAAGAAAATATGATTCTTAGCATATCTTGAGTATATCTAGCTTCCTAAGTAACATAGAGAAATTTTGGCCATTTGCACACAAAGTTGTACCAAACATGAATCTCATACACTGATGCTCTGATCATATAACTCTCAGCTAAGTTTAGATACAGGAATAGTAGGTCAACTCGTTATCATTATTTATAATGATAATATAGGATTTTTAAATTGTGACCCCCCCCTCCCCTCAGCTTTTTGTACTAAGGAGCAAAAATACTTTACATGATGAAAACCATATGTAAGAAGAAAAAACAGTAATGAGTTCGTTTGGGGCTGAATTTGTCAGTACACTCATCGACTTAGGTGGATGACTTAGTAAAGGGTTAGTTGTGTTATTTGCATAGAGTCTTTTCCATCAGCACTAGTATTTAGCAGATAATAAGAATTAAAGAAGTTATTTGACTTGTCTCATCTGTCATGTTTTCTAATTCTCTTTCTGTTTGCACTGGGTCTTCATTGCAGGCGATGGTCTCTTTGTTGCCAAGCGTGGACTTTCTCTACGGCGGCAAGCGGAGGCTACTCTTGGTGTAGTGTGCTGGCTTCTCGTTTCGCTGGCTTTCTAGCTGTAGAGCACAGATGCACGGGCTCAGTAGTTGTGAGGTGGCACGTGGGATCCTAATTCCCGGACCGGGGACAAACCCATGTGCCGTTCATTGACAGGCGGATTCTTAACCACTTGGCCACTAGGGAAGTCTCTCTAATTAATTCTTAATTTCTCATCAAGTAGGTATTTGAATAGAAGGGGAAATTTTTTTTATTATGAATAAGGTACAGCAGTATGGCAAAGACTCTTAATAGCTGTCAGTTTAATGTCGTTGTTAGAATTTTTCCTAAAATGATTCAGCAGCTTTCTTGTGCTGCTGCTGATGCTAAGTCTCTTCAGTTGTGTCCAAGTCTCTGTAACCCTGTAGATGGCAGCCACCAGGCTCCTCTGCACTGGGATTCTCCAGGCAAGAACACTGGAATGGGTTGCCATTTCCTTCTCCAATGCATGCATGCATGCTAAGTTCATTGACAGGCGGATTCTTAACCACTTGGCCACTAGGGAAGTCTCTCTAATTAATTCTTAATTTCTCATCAAGTAGGTATTTGAATAGAAGGGGAAATTTTTTTTATTATGAATAAGGTACAGCAGTATGGCAAAGACTCTTAATAGCTGTCAGTTTAATGTCGTTGTTAGAATTTTTCCTAAAATGATTCAGCAGCTTTCTTGTGCTGCTGCTGATGCTAAGTCTCTTCAGTTGTGTCCAAGTCTCTGTAACCCTGTAGATGGCAGCCACCAGGCTCCTCTGCACTGGGATTCTCCAGGCAAGAACACTGGAATGGGTTGCCATTTCCTTCTCCAATGCATGCATGCATGCTAAGTCGCTTCAGTCATGTCCGACTCTGCGCGACCCCATAGACGGCAGCCCACCAGGCTCCTGTGTCCACAGGATTCTCTAGGCAAGAACACTGGAGTGGGTTGCCATTTCCTTCTCTGGCTTTCTTTTGAGTCAAAGCTAAATATTTATTTCAGAAACTCAATCTGGGATATATGTGTGTTTGTGAATATAAGTACTCAGAGTAGTATCTTACAGTAGCAACATGATCTGGCCACTGTCCTGTGTAATATTGAATATTAACATATGATATCAGGGATTGTTGATTCTCTAGGAATAGACACTGTAGAAGAATATATTTTCGAGATAGGCACTCCTACCTTTGCCCCTTATTATTGTCTTTGTCTTTCTTTTTTTGCACCTTCTTTCCTGCTTCTGTTCTGCAGACTTTTAATTCTGTGCATATTTTTGTTGTTCAGGATTAATAAACATGTAAAAAGTTTTGTGAAATTTGTGCCCTCCTGCCATTTCAGCCTGATTTTTCTGAAGAGATGTCACCTGTGCATGAGAGTTTTTGATGCCTTAGTTTGTTTCTTGCTGTCTTGTGCTGTGCTAAGTCACTTCAGTCATGTCCAACTCTTGTGGCCTCTTGGACTGTAACCTACCAGGCTTCTCTGTCCTTGGGATTCTCCAGGCAAGAATACTGGAGTGGGTTACCATTTCCTCCTCCAGGGGATCTTCCCAACCCAGGGATCAAACCCACGTCTTTTACGTCTCCTGCGTTGGCAGGCGAGTTCTTTACTACTAGCACCACCGGGAAGCCCCGGTTTGTGTCTTGCTGACATTGAAGGATGGTGTTAGTACCTCAGTTATTAATGTATTCATATACATAGTGGCAACAGTTACCACATTGTTGTATCTTTAAAGACAAATAATAAAATAACAAACAGTACCAAACGCAAACAGAATTAAAGTCAGAAATTAGACTGTTGCTTCTCATTCTTCTCACTCCCAAGGAGGAAAAATATCCATCATCGTATTGTGACTAGGGAATAGCAATTGAAATAACTGATGTGTTTACCTATGGATAAAAAGATCAAGAGGGAAATTAGAAAATGTATGAGTTAAAAGATTGGGAAGCAACTGTCTTATTTTTCTGACAGTAATTCATCTATGTACATTTGGGAAACTGATACTAGACTATGGCTCAAATGATATTCAGTGGAGAAAGGATAATCTTTTTAACAAATGATGCTGAAACATTATACCGCCTCTCTCCAGAGAAAGGAACCTCATCTATTCCTTGCTCTATGTAACAAAATTAAGTCAAAATGGATCATAAATTTAAATGTAAAACCTAAAACTATAAAACTTGTAGAAGAAAACTTTAGAGACAGTCTTTGTGATCTCATGTTAGGCAGACATTTCCTCAACATGACACCAAGAGCACAATTCATAAAAACTGAGCTTCATCAAAATGAAAAGCCTTAGATCTTCAAAAGATACTTTTAGGCAAATGAAAAGCCACAGACTGGGAGAAATAATTTAAATTCATATGCCTGATAAAAAACTTGTATCCAAAATATATTAATTAAGTTATAAAATTCAATAGTGAGAAAACTGACAACTCAGTAAATATGTAAGTAAGTATTCAGATGCTAAGCATTTAGATGCTCAATTAATATCCAAAAAGATGCTCAACATCATGGACTGTTAGGGAAACACAAATTCAAACCACAATGAATTACCACTGCACACTTGTGAGAATGGCTGAAATTAAAGGACTGATTGCACTAGGTGTTGACAAGTATGTAGAACTCTGATACACTGCTAATGAGAATGTAAAATGGTGCAACCACTTTGAAGAATGGACAATTTATTAAACAACCATTCATGTACTGTATGAATCATCTGCTCTTACTCATCTTTTATGTAAGATGAACAAAAGGATTTGACTTTAATAAAGATTTGTGGCGAGTGTTCACAACAGTGCTATTTATAATAGCCCAACCAAAAATAACCCAAATATTAATAAACTATTCATGAATCATGACATATTCATGATTGATAAAGAAACTTATATGTTACAGCATGGGTGAATCTCAGAATAATTATTCTAAGTGAAAGAAAGCGGACAAAAACAAACTTACTTAGCAAGAAGATTTAGAGGGACACAGAGCAAATCAGTGATGGCCAAAGGATGAGTTGGCAGAGGGAGAGTGGGGAGAGGAGTGGAAGAGAGGGAGTTCAAAAGAGCATGAGAAAACCATTAGGAATGAATTTTTAAACTTATGTTGATGGTTTCCTGGGGAATACAAGTAGTACATGCATTGTATATTGACTGTACCTCAAAAATCTTCTAAGTTATGCATTTTCATCTTCATGCCATTTTTTTACAACACATTTTATTTATAGGAGATAAACAGTGATTCTTTAATAGACCCCAGCTGTAGGGTGTTACAGATTCGTTTACATCTGTAGTTACAGAAATGATAGTGATGAATAAGGTCTCTGAAAAGTTTATTGCTATAGAATAGTTGTTATTTTAGAAAATTTTATGTTGTTTCCCATTAGCAAATAAGGAAAAGTCAACTAGAGAGCAATTTTGTAAAACACAATGATTTTGTCAGAATTATGAAAGATGTTTTGGCTTACTACCAGCTCTGCAACTCATAATGTTAAGTGGAATAAATGAAAATATAATCTAAAACGTTGTTAAGCTAAAATTTGCATTCCAATTCTTAGCAAATTTATGAGTATAATATAGACCCTTGGACACCTGGGAAGATTTATGAATAAACTTAACTTGGCAAACATAATTATAATTTGAAACAAATGGGGCTGGGTCATGACCAACTGATTTAGATTCAATGACTGAAGACAGGAACCCATTATGATGATATTAATAGGAACTCAACCTAGAGAAATTAATTTCATTTCTCCTAAGGATAACAGGCAGAGAAGATGCTATTACTAGAAGAGATTTAAGTCTCAGTGGAAAAAGCTGAATGTGGGTATTTACATTTAACTAATGAAACTCTAGGCAGAGGCCGAGCTGGTGGAGTCTTATCTGTAGTTACTTTTAAAGACATCTTCTTCTCATCTGTCCCCTTGAGTGGTGTTCCAAGTTTTTTATTATAGTATGTGAAAAGAAGGGAAAAAAACAAATTGCTGGAAACAGAGCATTTACAACTTTCCCACAATAATTTGTCAGAGCAACTCTGTCCAGCTCAGTACTATGACAGTTCTAAACCTCTCTTGAGTTGGTGATAATAAATTATATATAGCCTGTAGAATAAGAATTCAGTGCAGTTACTAAACTCTTTTCACTAAATCTTATTATCACTTACTCTTAAACTAAAAGTTATGCAATAAAAAGTTATGACCAGCATTTGTTAGGTACATACAGCATGCAGTGCATCCAGTATTATGGATTTCATGATATTTAAATTTACTCTTTAGAAGATTAGGGAGGTCTGTGTTGTTTGCTTTCTTTTTACAGAGAATGAACCTGGACACAGAAACTAAGTAGTAATTTGTTGTGAGTTATTCCGCTACTAGGTTAGAATCATGATTTGACTCCAGATCTCTGACTTTCAGCCACATGTTTTTCTCATTACATAATTCTTCTTTTCTTATACCTATTACCAGTAAGTGCCCTTTGATTGTGTGGGTCAATCTGTAAGAGATATACAAATGAATATTCATACAAGGTATTTTTGAACTATGGGTAGAAAGCTAAAATCATGTCAAAAACCTAAGAGATAGGTGTGAACTGCTGGCAAAAGACCTAAGCAAGAATGGATGATATAACTGAAACTTCATTATACTTTCCTTTGCTCTTTTGTGGGGGCAACTTCTTTGGACATCTACTAAGTAGGAGAAAATGGGAACAGCTACCTAAGATATTTTTTCTGAATTATTGCATAAGGTGGTAGAGAAGTTCTTAGTACTAGGTAAGTGAAAGTGTTAGTATCTCAGTCATGTCTGACTCTTTGCAACCCCATAGACTGTAGCCCACTTCTGCCCATGGAGTTGTCCAGGGAGGAGTAATGGAGTGTGTAGCCATTCCCTTCTCCATGGGCTCTTCCTAACTCAGAGATTGAACCCAGGTCTCCTTCATTGCAGGCAGATTCTTTACCACCTGAGTCATAACATGATAAACTGTGGAGTCACTACTATTTTCTTTAATAAGAAAAAAACTGTACCTTTTAAATACCCAGGAGAAATGGAAACATACATCCACCCAAAAGTGTATACATAGAGTTCATAGTAGTACTATTCATAATAGCAAAAAGTAGAAACAAGCAAGATATCCATCATTCACCAACATATCTATAATAAATGGATAAATAAGATACATATAGAATGTACATATAATAGTCATATGAGATAATATTTTTAATTAATAACTTATTTAAAGTTAAATATTTGAGAAAGCACTTAGTAAATATATGTTGAACTGGAAATGTTTTATGTAATTCATTTTTATTGAAATATAGTTGATATGCAACATTACATTTCTTTCACATGTACAGCCTAGTGACTTGACATTTAAATGCACTATAGTGTCACCACAATTAAGTATAATAACCATCTGTTCCCATGCAAAATTGTTGTTCAGTTGCTTAGTCATGTCCGAGTCTTTGCGACCACATGGACTGGAGGACCCAGGCTTCCCTGTCCTTCACCATCTCCCGGAGTTTGCTCAAACTCATGTGCATTGAGTCAGTGATGCCATCAAACCATCTCATCCTCTGTTGTCCCCTTCTGCTCCTACCTTCTAACTTTGCCAGCATCAGGATCTTTTCCAGTAAGTTGGCTTTTCGCATCAGGTAGCCAAAGTATTGAAGCTTCAGCTTCAACATCAGTCCCTCCAATGAATATTTGGGGTTGATTTCCTTTAGGATTGACTGGTTTGGTCTCCTTGCTGTCCAAGGGACTCTCAAGAGTTTTCTTCAGCACCACATTTTGAAGGCATCAGTTCTTTGGTGCTCAGCCTTTTTTATTGTCCAACTCTTGCATCCATACATGACTCCTGGAAAAACCATAACTTTATCTAGATAGACTTTGTAGGCAACGTAGTGTGTCTGCTTTTTAATACATTGTCATTATTTATCATTGCTTTTCTTCCAAGGAGTAAGCATCTTTTAATTTCATGGCTGTAGTCACTATCTGCAGTGATTTCGGAGCCTGAGAAAGTAAAGTCTGTCACTGTTTCCATTGTTTCCCCATCTATTTGCCATGAAGTGATGGGACCAGATGCCATGATTCATTTTTTGAATGTTGATTTTTTTTTCAGCTGTTGAACATTAAGCCAGCTTTTTCACTCTCCTTTTTCACCTTCATCAAGAGGCTCTTTAATTCCTCTTCACTTTCTGCCATAAGGGTGGTGTCATCTGCATATCTGAAATTATTGATATTTCTCCCAGCAATCTTGATTCCAGCTTGTGCTTCATCCAGCCCCGCATTTCTATAGAGTCTTGACCTAGTCCTTTCCCAATTTGGAACCTGTTGGTTGTTCCATGTCTGCTTCTAACTGTTGCTTCTTGACCTGCACACAGGCTTCTCAGGAGACAGGTCAGGTGGTCTGGTATTCCCATTTCTTTAAGAATTTCCCACAGTTTTGTTGTGATCTACACAATCAAAGGCTTTAGCGTAGTCCGTGAAGCAGAAGTAGATGGTTTTTTTCTGGGATTCTCTTGCTTTTTCTATGATCCAACAGATGTTGACAATTTGATCTCTGATTCCTCTGCTTTTTCTAAATCCAACTTGTACATCTGGAGGTTCTTGTTTCACATACTTGAGCATTACTTTGCTAGCATGTGAAAAGAGTGCAGTTGTGTGGTAGTTTGAACATTCTTTGGCATTGTCCTCCTTTGGGATTGGAATGAAACTGACCTTTTCCAGTCCTGTGGCCACTGCTGAGTTTTCCAAATTTGCTGGCATATTGAGTGCAGCACTTTAACAGCATCGTCTTTTAGGATTTGAAATAGCTCAGCTGGAATTCTATATAAAATTGCTACATTATTATTAAGCATATTTCTTATGCTATGTATTCCCTCTCTGTGACATTTATCTTGTGATTGTAAATTTGTACCTCTCTTCCCTTTCACTAATTTCTCTGTTCCACACTCAGTTCTCCTTTCTGCTGCTGTTGTGCTTTGTGCAGTCATGTCCCAGCTCTTTGCAACCCAATGGAGTATAGCCTGCCACACTCCTCTCTCCATGGAATTTTCCAGGCAAGAATATCAGAGTGGGTCGACATTTCCTGCTCCATCGCCCTGCTGGCAACCGCCCATTTGTTCTCTGTATCTGAGTCTGTTTTCACTTTGTTTCTTTGTTTTGTCTTTCTAGATTCCACATATAACAGGCCACGTGCAATTTTTCTTGTCTGACTTATTTCACTTAGCATAGTACCCTCTAGATCCATTCATGTTGTTCCAAATGGCAAGATTTCATTCTTTTTTTATGGCTGAATACACACACACACGCACACATATATCCCATTTACATATCCATTTCTTTATTAATGAATGCTTAGCTTGCTATTGTAAATAATACCGTAACAAACATAGAGGTGCATATATCTTTTCTTTTTTTAATATAAATTTATTTTAATTGGAGGCTAGTTACTTTACAGTATTGTATTGGTTTGCCATACATTGACATGAATTATCTTTTCTAATTAGTATTTTTTTTTTCAGGGAAATAGTAAAATTTCTGGGTCATATGATACTTCTATTTTTAATTTTTTGAGGAATCTCTGTATTGTTTTCTAGGATTGCTGCACTAACTTACAGTGCCACCAACCGTACAGGAATATTCCCTTTTTTCCACATCCTTGCCAACTCTTGTTGTATGTTGTCTTTTTATTGACAGCTATTCAGTCAGGTGGAAGGTGACAGCTCCTTGTATTGCACAGTTTAAATGTGCTTTTCCCTGGTAATTAGTGATGTTAGTCATTTTTTTTCATATATCTTTAGGCCACATGTATGTCTTTTTTGGAAAAATGTCTGTTCAAGGTCTCCTGCCCATTTTTAACCCAGTTACTTGGTTTTATTTTGATACTGAATTGTATGAGTACTTTATATATTTTCAACTTTAACTCCCTAATGTATCATTTGCAAACATCTCCCATTTAGTAGGCTGCTTTTTTGTTTCCTTGATGATTTCCTTTGCTGTGCAAAAGCTTTTTAGTTTGATGTAATTCAGTTTATTTATTTTTGTTTCTTTCATTTGGGGAGACACATCCAAAAAAATATTACTGAGAACTATGCCAAAGAGCATACTGCCTGTATTCTTCCCATAATTTTTGGGTTTCAGAGCTTACATTTTAATATTTAATGATTTTGATTGTATTTTTATATATATAGTGTGAAAAGTGATTGAGTTTCATTATTTTTCATGAAGCAATATAATTTTCCCAACATCACTTATTGAAGACATCATCTTTTCCCTGTTATATAATCTTGCCTCCTTTGTCATAGACTACTTGACCATGTAAATGTGTTTATTTCTGGGCTTTCTATTCTCTCCCACTGATCTATGTATATATCATTTTGTGTTAGTACCATATTATTTTGATTACTGTAGTTTTGTAGCATAGTCTGAAATCAGGGGTCATGTAACCTCAAGCTTTATCCTTCTTTCCCAAGATTGCTTTGTCTATTTTGTCTTTTGAGGTTCCATACAAAGTTTAGGATTATTTGTTCTAATTCTTTGAAGAATGTCATTGGTACTTTGATAAGTATTGCATTTAATCTCTCAATTACCTCAGGTAGTATAGACACTTTAATGATATTAATTCTTCCAGTCTATGAAGAATATGTCTTCATAGTATGTTTTCACAGTATGTCTTTCTATTTGTTTGTATCATCTCCAGTTTCTCTCATAAGTATCTTAGAATTTACAGAGCATAGGTCCTTCACTTCCTTGGTTAGATTTATTTTTTGCAGATGAATATCTGTTACATTTTAATTTTAGTAAATTTATGTCAATATATTTCAACACTAGATGTCAGTATTTTAAATTCACAGCCCAGTGTTTGCTAAAAGATACTTTCATGATTTTTTCCTCTTAGTTAGCTTTATTACTAGGATTTTATTCTTTTTCATGTAATTGTAAAAGGGATTCTTTTCCTGATTTCTCTTTCTGATAGTGTGTTATTAATGCATAGAAATGCCACAGATATATGTATATTAATTTTGTATTCTTCAGATTTACTGAATCCATATATTCTGATAGTTTTTTGGTGGAATTGTCAATGTTTTCTATATGTAATACCATGTCATCTGGAAATAGTGACAGTTTTACTTGTTCCATTCTACCTTAGATGTCTCATTTATTTTCTGTTTCGTTTATGTCTCATTTTTGTCTGATTGCTGTGGCTAGGACTTCCAAAAGTTTGTTGAATAAAAATGTGAGAGTATGCATCATTCCCCTGTTTCTAATCTTAGTGGAAATGTTTTCAGTTCGTCTCTGTTGAGTATGATCCATATGGTGGATTTGTCATATATGGGCTGTATTATGTTGCAGTATGATCCTTGTATACCCACTTTGTTGAGAGCATTTGTCCTGAATGGATGATAAATTTTGTTAAAATATTTTTTACATCCAGTGAGGTGATTATTTTTATCCTTCATTTTGTTAATGTAGTATATCACATAGATTCATTATTATTAAACCATCCTTGCATCCCTGGGATAAATCCCCCTTGGACATAATATATGATCCTTTTAATATATTTTTAAATTTGGTTTGCTAATATGATATTGAGGATTTTTACATTGATACTCATCAGTGATACTGGGGTCATCAGTGATACTGATCTGTAATTTTGTGTGTGTGTGTGTGTGTGGTATATTTATCTGGTGTTTGAATCAGGGCTGGCCTCGTAGAATGAGTTTGGAAATATTCCTTGAAACTTTTTTGGAGTAGTTTGAAAAGGGTAAGTTTTTACACTTGTGTAAATGCTTGGTCATGTTTACCCGTGAAACTGTTTCTGGAACTTTAAAAAAAATATTTTTATTTATTTGTCTGCAATGGGTCTTAGTTGTGGCATATGGGATCTAGTTCCTTGACCAGGGATTGACCTGAACCTCCTGCATCGGGAGTGTGGTGTCTCAGCCACTAGTCCATCTGGGAAGTCCCTATTTCTGGAATTTTGTCTGTTGGGAATTTCTTGGTTACTGATTGAATTTCATTACTAGTGATTTATCTGTTCAGATTTTCTGTTTCTTCCTTATTCAGTCTTAGGAGATGTACGTTTTTAGGAATGATAGTATCCATTTCTACTAGGATATATGGTTTGTTGGCATTTAATTGTTTGTAATGGGCTTCTCAGGTGGCTCAGTGGCGAAAAATCCACCTATAATGCAGGAGATGTAGGAAATATGGGTTTGATCCCTGGATTGGGAAAATCCTCTGGAGAAGGAAATGGCCACTCATCCCATTATTCTTGCCTAGAAAATCCCATGGAGAGAGGAGCCTGGTGGGCTACAGCCCGTGGGGTTGCAAAGACTCGGACATGGCTGAGTATGCATGGAATTGTGTATAGTAGTCTCTTGTGATCCTTCATGTTTCTATGGTGTTGGTTGTAACTTCTAACTCTTATTTTTG
The DNA here is from genome assembly GCA_006410675.1 of Oreotragus oreotragus. NCBI lineage: Eukaryota > Metazoa > Chordata > Mammalia > Artiodactyla > Bovidae > Oreotragus > Oreotragus oreotragus. The sequence goes on from SJYX01005054.1 coordinate 126,761, forward strand.
ACTTTTCACTTGGGACTTCTCTTTTTCATGATGAGTCTGACTGAGGTTGATCAATTTTGTTTATCTTTTCAAAGAATCACTTGTGTGTGTGTGTGTTTGTGTGTGTGTGTGTGTGTTTGTGTGTGTCTTTTATTTCTACTTGGGTATATATTAGCTCCTTTCTTCTACTGAATTTGGGTTTTGTTTGTCCTTTTTTTCCTGTTTCCTCCAGGTGTGAGGTTAGATTATTATTTGAGTTTTCTGTTTATTTCTTGAAATGGACCTGTATCAATATACACTTCCCACTTAGACCTGCTTTTGCTGTGTCTCATAGATTTTAACATGTTGTGTTTACATTTTCAGTTGTTCAGTTTTCAATTTCATTTTTTTATTTCCTCAGTGACCCATTGGTTGTTTAGTAGCATATCGTTTAGACTATATGTTTGAGCTTTTTATTCAGCTTTTTCTTGTATTTAATTTCTGGCCTCATACCATTTTGGTCAGAGAAGATACTTGGTGTGATTTCAGTCTTCTAAATTTTACTGAAAGTTGTTTATGGCCTAATATATCCTGGAGAATGTTCCATGTGACCTTAAAAGAATGTGTATTCTGATATTTTTCAATGGAGTGTTTTGGTATATATCTATAAAATCAATTTAGTCAATGTGTCGTTTAAAAAATATATCTTATTATTGTTTATTTATTTGGCCCCGTCAGGTCTCACTTGTGGCATGTAGAATCTTAGTTGCATCATGCATGGTCTCCACTGCAGTGCACAGACTCTCTAGTTGTGGCACATGGGCTCCAGCGTGTATGGGCTCAGTAGTTGCGGTGCAAGGGTTTAGTTGCTCAGTGACATTAGCTCCCCGACTAGGAATCAAACACATGTCCTCTGCATTACTAGGCAGATTCTGAACCATTTGACCATCAGGGAAGTTCTTAGTCTAATGTGTCATTTAAGGGCCAGTATTTCTTTATTGATTTTCTGTCCGGATGATCTTTCCAGAGGTAAGTTGAGTAAAGTTCTTTACTGTTCTTCTGTTCATGTCAGTTTTCCTATAGGTTAATATTTCCTTTATAAATTTAGGTACCTTAGGTTGGGTGCAATATTTATAAGTCTTATATCTTCTTGTTACATTGGTACCTTTATTATTATTTACTGCCACTTTTGTCTCGTTACAGTTTTTGCTATAAAGTCTATATTGTCTCATGTAAGCATCATTGTCCCAGCTTTCTTTTCATTTGCTTGGAATATATTTTCCCATACCCACTCTTTCAGTTCATGTGTGTCCTTCGATCTGATGTAATACAGTCTCTTTTAGTCAGTATATACATGTATCTTTCTTTTTTAAAAATCCATTCAGCCACTGTATGTTTTTTGATTGGCGCATTTAACCCATTTTCATTTTATTTTTTAATTTTTATTTTTAAAATTAATTTACTTATTTTAACTGGGGGCAAATTACTTTACAATATTGTAGTGGTTTTTGCCATACATTGACATGAGTCAGCCATGGGTATACATGTGTTTCCCGTCCTGAACCCCCTCCCCATCCCATCCCTCAGGGTCATCCCAGTGCACCAGCCCTGAGCACCCTGTCTCATCATTAAGAGGTATGCCCTTTTTACCATTTTGTTAATTTTTTTCTGGATTATTTTGTAGTTCCTCTCTACTCCTTTATTATTTTGCTGTTTTCGTAGTTTTTTCCTGGTTATTTTTGTAATTCTTGTCTATTCTGTTGATCTTCTCTCGCTCTGTTCCTTATGATTTAATGAGTATCTTTATTTCTAAGTTTGGATCATTTTCCTTTATTTTTTGTGTATCTATTATAGATTATTAGGTTTCGGTTACCATGAGGTATATATAACAACATATGTATATGTACTTATCCTAAGTTAATAATTTCTTAAGCTTGAACACATTCTAACAACCCTGTATTTTTGCCATGCCCCCATAGTTTGTTTTTGATATTTTATATTTTTTGATTTTGTATATTGATGGTGATTGCAGCCATGAAATTAAAAGACGCTTACTCCTTGGAAGAAAAGTTATGACCAACCTAGAGAGCATATTCAAAAGCAGAGAAATTACTTTGCCAACTAAGGTGCGTCTAGTTAAGGCTATGGTTTTTCCTGTGGTCATGTATGGATGTGAGAGTTGGACTATGAAGAAGGCAGAGTGCCGAAGAATTGATGCTTTTGAACTGTGGTGTTGGAGAAGA
>SJYX01005054.1:152992-167930 GCA_006410675.1 Oreotragus oreotragus
AGGATGAGATGGCTGGATGGCATCACGGACTCGATGGACGTGAGTCTGAGTGAACTCCGGGAGATGGTGATGGATAGGGAGGCCTGGCGTGCTGCGATTCATGGGGTCGCAAAGAGTCGGACATGACTGAGTGACTGAACTGAACTGAACTAGAAAAGCTTTAATAGCTGAGGTCAAGCCACAGTGGGCACCTCATGGAGTGACTAAAATTCCACAGAAAACCCATACTCTCTCTGGCATGCAGAACCAGAGGACAAAGTTGAGAACAATCACGTCACTGGCACGTAACTGTGAGTGTATAGGGTGGGGGTTGGGGGGTTGCAAAATCAGATGGAAGCTCAGAACTTGAAGAAGTGAAAAAAAAACTGAAATTAGAAATATACTGGTAGATATAAAAGAATATCTACTCTTTTGTTATTAAAATAAATATTTTAAAAAATTATACCATTGTGTTGTGGGGTTTAATTTTGTAGATATAGTAATTTTAACTGCAGAGTTGAAATAAATGGCCTATATAGGTACAAGGTACTGCATTTTATACTAAATAATGTTAACTAAGCATAGTATTTAGTTTACTGTTTACTGTCTATATTTTGAATTACAGCTTCAGTTCAGTTCAGTTGCTCAGTCGTGTCCAACTCTTTGCAACCCGATGAATCACAGCACGCTAGGCCTCCCTGTTCATCACCATCTCCCGGAGTTCACTCAGACTCANCCTTATGGAAGAAAGTGAAGAGGAACTAAAGAGCCTCTTGATAAAAGTAAAAGAGGAGAGTGAAGAAGTTGGCTTAAAACTGAACATTCAGAAAACAAAGATCATGGCCAATAGATGGAGAAACAGTGTAGACAGAAACTTTTATTTTGGGGGCTCCAAAATCACTGCAGATGGTGATTGCAGCCATGAAATTAAAAGACGCTTACTCCTTGGAAGGAAAGTTAGGACCAACCTAGACAGCATATTAAAAAGCAAAGACATTACTTTGCCAACAAAGGTCCATCTAGTCAAGGCTATGGTTTTTCCAGTAGTCATGTATGGATGTGAGATTTGGACTGTGAAGAAAGCTGAGTGCCAAAGAATTGATGCTTTTGAACTGTGGTATTGGAGAAGACTCTTGAGTGTCCCCTGGACTGCAAGGAGATACAACCAGTCCATCCTAAAGGAAATCAGTCCTGAATGTTCATTGGAAGGACTGATTTGAAGCTGAAACTCCAGTACTTTTGCCACCTGATGTGAAGAGCTGACTCATTTGAAAAGACCCTGATGCTGGGAAAGATTAAAGGTGAGAGGAGAAGGGGATGACAGAGGGTGAGATGGTTGGATGGTATCACTGACTCAATGAATGTGAATTTGAGTAAACTCCGAGAGTTGCTGATGGACAGGGAGGCCTGGTGTGCTGCAGTCCATGGGGTCGCTAAGAGTTGGGCACAATTGCGTGACTAAACTCAACTGAACTGAACTGAATGTGTATATATGTCAATCCCAATCTCCCAGTTTATTCCTACTCCTCTTTATCCCCTGATAACCATAGGTTTGTTTTCTACATATGTGACTATATTTCTGTTTTGGAAATTAGTTCATTTATACCCTTTTTTTAGATTCCACAAATAAGCAATATCATTTGTCCTTCTGTATCTGATTAACTTCACTCAGTACGACTATCTCTCAGTCCATTAATGTTGCTGCAAATGGCATCAATTTGTAATATTCCATTGTATACATATACCATATCTTTATCCATTCTTCTTCTTTTGATGGACATTTGGGTTGCTTTCATATCCTGGCTATTGTAAATAGTGCTGCAATGAATATTGTGGTATATGTATCTTTTCGAATTGTGGTTTTCTTCAGAGATGTGCCTAGGAGTGGGATCGCAAGGTCATATGGTAGTTCTGCTTTTTTTTTTTTTTTCAGCAGTCTCCATTACTGTTTTTCCATAGTGTCTGTACCAGTTTACATTCCCAACAACAGTGCAGAAGGCGCCCTTTTCTCCCCACCCTCTCCAGCATTGTTTGTGGATTTTTTGATAATGGCCATTCTGACTCTGGTAAGGTGCTACCTCATTGTAGTTTCTGTCCTGCGAAATCCCACGGACAGAGGAGCCTGGCAGGGTGCAGTCCTTGGCATCACAAAGAGTCAGACATAACTGAATGACTAAGCACACAGTTTAGTTTGGGTTTGCATTTCTCTAGCAGTGAGTGATGTCGAGCATCTTTTCATGTGCTTTTTTGGCTATCTGTATGTCGTCTTTGGAGAAATGTCTTTATCTTTTTTGTGCCCATTTTTTGATTGGGTGGTTTGTTTTTTTGATAATGAGCTGTGTGAACTGTTTCTATATTTTGTAGATTAATCCCTTCTTTGTTGCTTCATTTGCAAATGTTTTCTCCCTTTATGAGGGTTGTCTTTTCATTTTGTTAATAGTTTCCTTTGCAGTGCAAAAGCTTCTAAGTTTCGGAGGTCTGATATTTTTGTTTTTGTTTTTATTTTCATTTTTAGGTGGATCCAAAAAGATAGTACTGCAATTTATGTCCAAAAGTGTTCTGCGTATGTTTTCCTCTTAAGAATTTTATAGTGTCTGGCTTTACATGTCTATCTTTCATCCATTTTGAGTTTATTTTTGTGTACGGTGTTAGGGAGTATTCTAATTTTACTCTTTTATATGTAGCTATCCAGTTTTCCCAGCATTGCACATTGAAGAGACTGTCTTTTCCCCATTGTATATTCTTACCTCCTTTGTCATAGATTAGGTGGCCTTAGGGGCATAGGTTTATCTTTAAAATTTCTATTCTGTTCCATTGATCTATATTTCTGTTTTTGTACCAGTACCATGTAGTAACGGTAGCTTTGTCTGACGTCAGGGAGCCTGATTCCTCCAGCTCTGTTTTTCTTTCTGGGGATTGCTTTGGCTATTCAGCATCTTTTGTATTTACATGCAAGTCGTACAGTTTTCTCTAATTCTGTGAAAAGTGCCCCCCCAAAATGGTAATTTGAAAGGGATTGCACTGAATCTGTGGGGCTTCCCAGGTGATGCAGTGGTAAAGAAGCTGTCTGCCAATGCAGGAGATGCATGGGTTAGGAAGATCCCCTGGGTAAGGAGGATCTTCCCTGGTAGCTCAGATGGTAAAGAATCTGTCTGCAATGCAGGAGATCCAGGTTTGATCCTTGAGTCTGGTAGACCCCCTGGAGAAGAAAATGGCAACCCACTCCAGTATTCTTGCCTGGGAAGTCCCATGGACAGAGAAGCCTGGAGGGCTACAGTTCATGGAGTCGCAAAGAGTCAGACACAACTGAATGACTATTGCTGAATAAGGAAATATCACACACTCCAGTATTCTTACTTGGAAAATACCACAGACAGAGGAGCCTACAGTCTATGGGGTGGCAGTCCATGGGGTCACAAATAGTTGTACACAACTGAGAAACTGACCATGTATGCATGCACTGAATTTGTAGATTGCTTGGGTAGTATAGTCATTTTTACAATACTGATTCTTCCAAACTAAGAATATCCTTGCCTTCTTTAATTTAATTTTTATTTTATAATGGAGTATAGTTGATTTACAATGTTATGCTAGTTTTGGGTGTACAACAAAGTGATTTAGTTATATATATGTTCATACATCTACTCTTTTTCAGATTCTTTTCTCATGTAGGCTATTATAGAATACTGAGTAGCATTCCTGTGCTACTCAACAAATGCTTCCTTGTTCATTATCTATTTTACATATAGCGGTATGTATATGTTAATTGCACACTCCTGATTTTTAATGAAGGTGCTTTGCATACATTTTCTTTCATATGTAAGAATTATTTGATATAAATTTCTCTTAACTGTGTTTCAGCAATGTAAAATGTGTTTGTTTGTTTTTTGTATATAAAAACCAAGTAATTCTTCTTAATGTTAAGGGGCCAGAAATATATATTTTGGGCCAGAAATATATATTTAGCAATATTCACTGACCCCAAGACTCCCATGAAGCCATTCCTCTGACTTCAGTTGTGAAATTAACATAAGTAAGAATGTGAGGGATTCCTTGGCAGCTCAGATGGTAAAGAATCCATTTGCAGTGTGGGAGACCCCAGTTTGATCCTTGGGTCAAGAAGAGCCTCAAGAGAAGGGAATGACTACCCATTCCAGTATCCTTGAACTTTCCTGCTGGCTGAGACTGTAAAGAATCTGCTTGCAATGTGGGAGACCTGGTTTTGATTGGCTACCCAGTCTAGTAAACTTGCCTGGAGAATTCCATGGACAGTGCCGCCTGGCAGGTTACAGTCCATGGGGTTGCAAAAAATGTAATTGTCTTGCCTGAAAGACCTGGAAATAAACGCAGCTAGAACGTGTGGTTTTGATATGTGGAGATATTTTAACAGAATGTGGCCTTCCTCAATAAATTTTAACAAGTGATTAATTGAGGATGTATGAAAGTTCCCAATTACATAGTCTCATTGGTGAGCCCTATGTCGAATTTGCGCCAACCCTTGCTATCAGCCATATGCCACACCCTGATCTAGGTTCAGAGAGCTTTCAGTCTTCTTAGCTTATTAAATTTAAGTCTAAAATTCAATCCTTTACTTCCAAATCCAACTCTATTTTGATCACATAATTTCAGATATTATCCTGCCTCCCCTGTCAGTGCTCTTAATTACTAAGCTTTATCTTTTCTCAAAGTCCCTATATTTTCTAATAATAAAAATATAATTTATGAACTGCCTTTCTAAACTTTTTTCCAGCTCTAACAGCAGAAACTAGTACACAGCATGTTCACTTCCAAGTGGTCTAACATGCGAAGATTGTGTGATCTTTCAATCACATTAAGATAATACTATGTTATGGAATCTCCTTTAGTGAATTATTCTTATTTGTGAAATGGCTGTATTTCATCAGAGCAATTTCCTACCATCATTTGATAGCTGCCACCGCAACCAAGACTGTGTCTTTACCATCCATCACTGTACATTAGCCTAATAGCACAAAGCAGTCAGTTACCATGTATACAAGCCAAGAAGCTGCACACAGAAAATAAATCCATAACACTACACCTTCCTTGTTTGTATTTACCTTTTACCACATCTTTAAATCAGTGCATACCTGTAAGTAAACTCCAATGTCAAAGAAGGCATCTTTTACCTCCTAACATATGGAAGGGATAGAAATTAGACTAAAAAATTAATAAGTTGGGTAAGTGAGTACAAATATTATTAACTGGTAGAAACTTCAGCTTTGCAAAAATGTCTATGGATTCATAGTTGCTTTGTACAGAAGCATCTTATGCTGACTCTGCTATGATTAACCTAAACTCAAAGCCTAGTCCTGGCATATGGTAAATATTCAATAAATGGTCATGAAATACATAATGTTTTTCTGAATAATTTTTTCATTTTCCATTTGAAAATGGTATTTGTGTGGAGCTAATAATATATTGTGACCCTGTGGACTGTCACCTGCCAGACTCCACTGTCTGGGATTCTCCAGGCAAGAACACTGGAGTGAGCAGCCATTCCCTCCTCCAGGGGATCTTCCCAACCCAGGGGTTGAGCCTGGGTTTCCTGCATTGCAGGTGGATTCTTTACCATCGAGCCACCTGGAAAGAAGCCCATAGCTCCTCTTAAGGTGCCCTTAAATGTGCTTCCAAACCTAATTTCAGAAATTCATCAACATGCTATTTTAATTCAAATATAAGTTTAGAAAGTTATAATTTCTCAGATTTTAAAATGTTCTCTTGAAGAATATTATTCTTCTCCTAGCACCTTCTTTACATCCACTGGGCTTTTTCTAGCCCTGATTCAATCCACTGCATTTTGTTTTTTGGTGGTTTTTTTTTTTTTTTTTTTGACNGCTATTTTAATTCAAATATAAGTTTAGAAAGTTATAATTTCTCAGATTTTAAAATGTTCTCTTGAAGAATATTATTCTTCTCCTAGCACCTTCTTTACATCCACTGGGCTTTTTCTAGCCCTGATTCAATCCACTGCATTTTGTTTTTTGGTGGTTTTTTTTTTTTTTTTGTAGACCTACATTACTTCCTATTATGTGTGATATGTGAGTTTCCCAGAACATACTATTGGTTCTGACAATCAAGAATGTATGCCTAAGGCACTGACATCTCTAGAAATGTTGCTGTAGTTGACACTACTTTTAGAAGATGTGTGTCCAAGAACTAACTTTTTAACCTATAGTTTTATATTATTTTCAACTAATGTTTTGCATTCTTTAGCACCTCCACCAACTCCCTCTACTTTTGTGAGATGTTAAGAACTGAATATTTTTGTCCCCCTCAAATTCATATGTTGAAAACTTCCATTGTGGCTATATTTGGAGATGAGCCTTTAAGGAAGTAATTAAGGTTAAATGAAGTTATATGGGGAGGGCCCTGATCTTATAGTATTAGTGTCCTTATGAGAAGAGATATCAGAGAGCTAGCCCCTTACCCCAGTTCACAAAGAAGAGGCAATATGAACACATAGTGAGATGATGGCTAGTTATAAACCAAGAGAAGAGGCCTTAAAATGAAACTTTTTTTCTCAGTACCTTGATCCTGGATTTCTCAGCCTCCAGAACTGTGGGAAATAAATTTCTGTTTAGCTGCGGTGGTTTGTTGTGGCAGCCAGAGTGGCCATAACAAAATCCCTATAGATACAGAATAGTAGTTTGATATTTTTGTTCATTATATTAAAATAGTAATCTCTTTTCCTTGGTTGAATTAGTGGAGGGAGAAATTACTGTGTGTAGACACATGTGAAATCTTATTACGGCTCCTTTGATGGCTTCTTGATTGACTGCATACTGTTGGAACCCCTGAAAGCAGCTAGATAGTTTTTTTATTTTGTATTAATTTATGGCTGACTTTTTTTTCCCTTAATGGTTCCAACTAGTTGGCAGAGTTGATGTTATTAGCTAGTTGAGAGATACAGTTGCCTTTTCCTGGTGTTCAGAGGCAAATGAATGTGTTCTTTTCATTTGTTATTTTTGTTCCCCTGCTAAATCGATGATGCATGGTTGCCTTTTCATTGTTTCACTGAGGTTTATTTCATTGCCTCACACTTTTGTTCATTAGACAAACACAGAGCAGATGATAAATAGTCATTGGGAAAATAACATGTTAGACAAAAAATGCAACAATGTGTTTCACAGAAAATTGCATGTCATAGATGCATTGTGTCTAGTGTAGAACAATTAAAGATCTTTGTGTGTAGGGGAGAAACATCTTTTTAAAAAAGCCATGGGGAAAACACCATTTTAGTCCATTTTACAGGTGTTCAACTGGACAGAAGAATGATTGAGCAGGCATTTGGCCTTAGTCCTAACACTTTTTTTCATACAATTCTATTCTGTGAGACCCTATGTGTACTTCTCTGATAGCACTTCGCCATCAAGATTAACTCTTTTCTTGTCTGTGTTCTCTCCCAAATGGAATCTCCTTGAAGTCAGATATTTCATTTTAGTCAGCCTTGTTTTCCCATCATTCAGCTCAGCACATGGCTCATAAAAGGCTCTCAAAACATTTGTCGTATTGGATTGCATAGATATATTCAATGGAATCTGTTTTTAGTAAGCCAGACAATATAATTGCTTAAACGTTGGAAAAGCAGTATTTTCCTCCCCAACTGCTCACACACCAAGGCATCCATTTAATAACATGTATTAGATATTTTCCCATCTAATTAAACTGAGTGTATATAGGATCTTGGGACAAACTGTAATTCGGAAGCAAGTTTGAACAGCATGGAAATGATTAATTGCTGGATGACTTTAGTTTTTACTAAGGGTTTAAGAGGAATCTTTTTGCTTCAGGAAATTGAAATGCTAACTCAAAAATATAAAAGACTGAATTATGGTCATCCAGGCACTTTGCTTTCATCATGAATGAAAAGAAGCCTGGTCATAGGGTCCAAGGTAAATATAAAGTAGGACTGTGATAATATGGGAAATGAAATGAGAGAGGAGACTTACTGAGGAATCAGGTAGAATCTTTGTTTCAAAGTGTGATGGATTAGCTCCTAGTTTTCTGAAATCACATTTGATGATTTGATGACTTTTTCAAGATCTATCTTAGTTCCTCCATTTAGGATTCTTAAATTTTTATCTTGGAATAATTTTAGATTTATAAAAGTGTTGCAAAAACAGTTCTCAGTTTCCCCCAGTCTCAACATCTTGTATACAGTGATGTTTATGAAAATTAGTAAACTTGGTATAGTACTATTCACTGAACCACAGACTTTATTAAGATTTTCCTAGGTTTTTCATTGATGAACTATTTTTGTTCTATGATTCAACCTGGAATCCTCCACTTCATTTAGCAATTTGTGGTTCTTCAGATTTCACTTTTGAATCTTAATATTTATATAGCCCTTATATCAGGTCAATTATGTGTTTGGAGATTTCCTGACTTTATTTCTCTGAATTTCTTGTGTTTATCATTTATCCACCATAATCAGAGGTTTATAAATCCCTCTCCAATTCACAGTCCCTTTCTGCCCCCCTTTCTATCTGTCCTTCCTCTTAAGTCCAAAGTAGATCAGCTAAAATGTACAGTTTTCTTTTCTTGACACAATTCAGACCCTTATAGAAAACACACAAGCAGAGGCTGTCAAATCAAGCTGACAGTCTTACTGATGTTGTATTTAATTTATTATCACATAGACAGAGTGAAGGTTTAATACTTTCTTAGAATTTAGGACTGTGATAACTGTCTTTCCCAGTATTTACCATTTGAGAATATCATGATTCATTTCTGAAAATAATGATTTCTTTTATCTAAAACATCAGTATAATGAGGGTGATTTTCTTCCAGTTTCTTTATTTGAGAATATTGGAGCCCATGAATAAGCTTTATCATATTCATATCTATAAATGAATAAAGTTTTATGTGTAATATTTTGTTTATAAGTGTGGCTTTTTTCTTAAATAGGAGGGTCCACAACTCTCATCAGATTCTTAGAAGCATCTCATGGCTCCAAAAAGCTGAAGAACCATTTCTCTGGAGTTGGAAGTATAGGAGAATCTCTATCATCAGATGTGAATTCCAAATTTTAATGCAAAAAATGTGTGGAGCTATAAAATAACTCCAAATGCCTCAAGTCCACAAAATGTATAATCTTTCTTCTCCACATAATAATTTGGGAACTTAAAGTTCATTGTGATCTGTCTTTGTATTAATAATTATTGTATTTTTTAATCCCTGTGTTCTTTTATGGTAAATTCTTTCTTTCCCCCTTTACTTCCAGAGTCCTTTTTAAGCCTGGTTATTATTCCTCCTGCGTTTGCTTGTCTCTGTTTCAGAAGCCATTCTTTCATCCATCTTTCCTACCCCATTGCTTTTCCTTGACAAGACTACTTGCTGGGCATTTGCCCATAACCTCCTCTCTGATTTCTACTTCTCTGCCTGTTCACAGAAAGTGCTCTGGCTAACAGAGTGTGTAACCATAGGAACTGTTAGTGCCAATAGCATACCAAAAACACAATTCTGGAGAAAACACTAGCCTGACCCTTTCATGGGATTTTCTTAACAGAAAGCAGCCCACATCCCAGGGTAAAGTTAGAAATTTATAGCTTGGAACTAAATTGAAACATAAAGAAAACAGACTCTTGAGCCTTTTTATTTGAGAAGGCATACTTTCCCTAGTCTTTGGAAGGCAAAGAGTGGGAGGTTAAGGGGCTAAAGGATGGGATCTTGGCACACAGCCATCCATATTCAGGCAAAATTCTCCTATGCCAGTTCCCATGAAATAGGATAACTCCCCTACCCACCCCAACCACTATCAAAAATCATGTGGTATGTAAGCAGCTTCATTTAGTTGTATATTACCTTTAACAGCTATATAGGGTTAATTTCAAATATGATTTTCAAACATAAAATGTAAAATATGACTCAATAATGTACGATATATTATGATTATCATTAGCATAGTTCTGCTAATTGAGCAGCACTCCTATATGAGGTACATGCTTTGTGTATTATACATTATCTCTAAATCTAACAATAGTCCTAAGAATGAAACACTATTATAATTTCAGCTTTTCCAGTGAGAAAGCTGAGGCTTAATTGGCCCAGGGTTGCTCTGCTGGCAAGTAGCAGAGCCGGCCCTGCTTGTGGTTGGATCCCAAGGTCACAAACCCAAAGCTGAGGTACCTTTTAATGGCCAGTTGAAAATGAGCTGTTGTTGCTAGGAATCGAGACCAATAAGGGTGGCAAGGCCAGGAAGAACGGGTAGCAGAAATAGTGGGAGACATATTCCAGACACTTACCGAAGGATTATATTAACATGTCGGTGTTCCATTTGTTTAGTTAGATTTTCTTTTCCTTGAGGTACATAATTTGATTTCTTTTGAGTGCCTTATATATAAAAGGTGTTTAATAAGACTTTAAAGATGGGAAGGGCCAAGGGGGAGGGGAAGGGACAAATGGACTGAAAATGAAGTGAAGAGAGAATGAGAGATAGCCATGAAGAAGGAAAAAGATAATGGGGAGTATGTATGTGGTGAAAGAGTAGAGAAAAGAGGCTGGCAAAAGAAGAGAGACAAAAGGGGAGGCAGGAAGATGGAGTAAGGCCCAGATCATTCGAACTTCCTGACTCAAACTGTTCACTCAGTCTGAGCTTCAGGGAGTTGTCATTATAGAATTCAGTCCTTTGATATATTAGCTAGAGAACCTCTGACTAGAGAACCTTTTCAATGGTAATTTCATTCTTTAAATCCTAGAATCCAGGATTTGATGGATTTGAGTTATGCTTCAAATCCTAGAGCATCTCTACGTCCCCTAGGACTGGCAGAGCCTTGGAGAAGATAACCAGGAGTTTACAACATATACACAGGTAGCAGCAGCCCAAAGGGAGAGTGTCATATGTGAGCTGAAGAGGGGAAATGACCTTTGGTTTGGGTGGAGAGGGATAATAAAAGAGACTATCAGTGCAGAAATAATTCATTACCTGCCAGTAGGGTAGGTAAAACTACAAGATTAGCAGTGAAATTGAGGGAGAAGATACTTTTAAGAAGCAGAAACATCATTAGCAATAGTACAGAATGGGGGAAGCTTGTGAAATTACTCGTTTTGCTGAAATATAATATACTTGTTTGCTTGATACTGCCCACTAATGAGCTCTCCCTTACTCTCACCTTTCTAAAAGATTGTCAGCCTTTTTAATATCCTTTACTGCTTATTTTCCTCTACCCATCCCCTTGATTTTAGTATTTGATATTGCACAGCAACTAGCTGGTTAAAGCAAACTCCTCTGAGTCCTTCTTTCTTACTTAACTCCTTTCCCTTTTTTAAAGTCTTGCTTTCATTGAATTGTACACTCTAAAAAAGTAGTAGCTTTTTAGAAGCTTCTGCTTGAGTTGTTCTTCCTGGAGAACTGAGGCTAAGACATAAATATTCTCCTCCCTGCCCATCTGTTTCTCAGCCTCACTTATTGACCTCATCTCTCAACCTCATCCACTCTAGTTTCAGTTACCATCTATGTACAAGACATTCTCAATCTACATCTTTAACTCAGATCCTATTTTTAAATAGCCAGATAAAACTCCTTAAACATCTTACGAGTATTTATGCATTGGTTTCTGACAGGTACTTCAGACTTCTGTAAAGTCAAATTAGCCAACTTTCTCCACCATCCAGTTGCCTAAACTTAGATACCTGAGAGTCAGTCTTAGCAAGTCCCTCTCCCTTACCCTTTGATTCTGTTTGTCCTCAAAGCTTGCCATTTCTCCCTCCTGAAATCCTCCTTGATTCATCAATTTCTCTCCAGTCTTACTGCCCAAGTTCAGGCAAACATGTCTTTTCTAGATTTCTACAACATCCCCTTAGTGATCTCTGGATCACATATCTTAACCCCTCTCAAATCCCTACGCTATATATGAGCCAGACTAATCTTTCCAAAATTATAAATTTTATCTTGTTACAGCCCTGCTGGAAATCCTTCAGTAGCTTTAAAATGAAATTCAAACTCCTTAGTGTGACTCCCAAGGCTCCCAGTGCCCTGCACTGTTTTCCTCTTAAACTCTCGATTATACTCCCTCAGCTTTCACCTCAGCTGTGTTGAGTGTCTTTCTGCTCCTTAAAACAGCAAGGCTATCTCATTTATAGTTGATCCTTTGGAGATGCAGATTCCTTTCCCTCAGTTGTTCTTCCATTTGCCTCTGATTTTACTCATTCTTTGCATCTCAATATGAATGACACTTCTTCCTTTCAGGTGCTCAAGTTTGAGGTTGAAACGGTTTTAAGTGGTTTTGATCTCTAAATTGGGGATTACAATTTAGATGGTTTAGACCAGAGAGTTGGAAGAGTTATCAAATTTTATTATGAAGATGAATGGGATGATGGTGGCAGAGGGAAGATCTAAGCCACCTGCCTCAAAGGCATTTGAGGAAGGTGAGAGAATGTCTTGGAGATTAGTTCATAGAAAAGTGAAGATTCTGCTTTGATGTGGGATTGCCATTGCAGGTTACCACGGTTATTTCTGAGCCAGCAAAGCGGTGACTGTTCCAGCAATGAGACAAAGTCTAGCTTTGACCTTTGAGCTTAATTGACTCACCTTTGACACAGCCTCAGCTATGTCCAGAGAAAGCTCTTAGTAGCTTCAGTTCAATTCCTGTTTAGTTCCAGTGGCACTGCTGCTGCTGCTGCTAAGTCGCTTCAGTCGTGTCCAACTCTGCCACCCCAGAGACGGCAGCCCACCAGGCTCCGCCGTCCCTGGGATTCCCCAGGCAAGAAAACTGGAGTGGGTTGCCATTACCTTCTCCAGTGCATGAAAGTGAAAAGTGAAAGTGACGTCGCTCAGTTGTGTCCGACTCTTCGAGACCCCATGGACTGCAGCCCACCAGGCTCCTCTGTCCATAGGATTTTCCAAGCAAGAGTACTGGAGTGGGGTGCCATTNTGCCATTACCTTCTCCAGTGCATGAAAGTGAAAAGTGAAAGTGACGTCGCTCAGTTGTGTCCGACTCTTCGAGACCCCATGGACTGCAGCCCACCAGGCTCCTCTGTCCATAGGATTTTCCAAGCAAGAGTACTGGAGTGGGGTGCCATTGCCTTCTCCGTCCAGTGGCACAGTAGAACAAAATTCTGAAGGTAGACAGAAACTATTGTCACTGGATATACTTAAGTATATCAGGCTTCCCTGACAGCTCAACTGGTAAAGAATCCACCTGCAAGGCAAGAGACATGGATCCATGGGTTGAGAAGATTCCTTGGAGAAGGAATGGCTACCCACTCCAGTATTCTTGCCTAGAGAATCCCAGAGGACAGAGAAGCCTGTTGGGCTGTAGTCCATAGGCTCACAAAGAGTTGGAGATGACCGAGTAACTAAGCACACGACCTTAAGTACATATTGAAAAAAACGAAGTGCTTCCACATGTAGGACTGATTAGAGGCCAAATTGATGAGATAGGTATATTTGTTCTGACTCAATTCTGCGACCCTAACCCAATTTAGACCTCCAATCTAATTAGCCTATGTAAATAGTCTTTTATTTGTTTTTAAGCCTCGGGTTCAACATTTGTAGGCTAAAAAAATTCCACCTAGAACACTTAAACACCAAAAAAAAAAAAAAAAAAAAACCCGAAAAAAACCCCCCAAAACCCTCAACAAACAAACCTAGAAACCTTCCGTATTGCTAAAAATTAGACCGACCTCCTCTAAAAATTCTGCCTACTAGCACACACCAAATGCTAATTGTGAACTGTGCCGGTAACGTAAGGCAAGTGGAATTTAATGTNACAAAAAAAAAAAAAAAAAAAAACCCCGAAAAAAACCCCCCAAAACCCTCAACAAACAAACCTAGAAACCTTCCGTATTGCTAAAAATTAGACCGACCTCCTCTAAAAATTCTGCCTACTAGCACACACCAAATGCTAATTGTGAACTGTGCCGGTAACGTAAGGCAAGTGGAATTTAATGTTCAACTCCTGAGTATTTTGGAATCCCTGACAAAACAAAATCCCAATATCAGGTTCACTTTTAAATAATATTTTGGCTGTTAAATTAAAAATCTTGTTTTTTTTTTTTTTTTTTTACATCTTAGTTTTTTAACATATGTGGATGGAACACAACTGGATACTGACTTTTCTCTGATGGAACTTACAAGATACTAGCAAGATAGGTATTAAATCATTTCATTAGTAATAGTGTCACTCAGTGATACAAGCAGAAATGTCCTTAAGTTCTTTTGACCTGTGGGTTCCAGGCTAAAGTAACCCAGCTTTGCAACATCATAAATTATGCTAAACTAAAGTTTGGCTAACGCATGTTAGATAAAACTTTTTTTTTTTAGTTTCTATGTGTAAATTCCATTGGTAGAAAGAATTGACTCATTTATGTTTAGTTAAAAACTTTTTCTTCTAGGTTCCATGAGTGAGTTCTATTGCCTAGAAGAGTTGAATCACCTGTGAGTGATGTGTGATGATGTCCAGAGAGCCGTTGCCCTGCTCTTTAGCTCAGGTTCCTGACAGTGGATGGGCTGCAGAACACAATTTGTTAGGAAAGTGATTTAGCAATTTATTCCTCAGCTGAAATCTGAGAGGCATTTCATCCTCACTTAACAGGCAACATACCTCTGAATAGCATTTTTGAAGTCCTGTCATGAGTCAGCAACAGAATTAGAACCTATCTGTGCTTAAAGTGCCAAGCTTTTGTCATAAATTCTCTTAGGCCATCCTTCCTCTTCAGTTCAGTTCAGTTCAGTTGCTCAGTCGTGTCCGACTCTTTGTGACCCCATGAATCGCAGCACGCCAGGCCTCCCTGTTCATCGCATCTCCCGGAGTTCTCGCAGACTCATGTCCATAGAGTCAGTGATGCCATCCAGACATCTCACCCTCTGTCGTCCCCTTCTCCTCCTGCCCCCAATCCCTCCCAGCATCAGAGTCTTTTCCAATGAGTCAACTCTTCGCATGAGGTGGCCAAAGTACTGGAGTTTCAGCTTCAGCATCATTCCTTCCAAAGAAATCC
>SJYX01005054.1:169469-231660 GCA_006410675.1 Oreotragus oreotragus
TTTTTTTTTTTAAAACAACTGTCAAAAATCCATTATTGGAAAATCAATTCTACACCCAATTTCCAACAACAGATTAGAGATACCTGGCGAGTGACTTTCAGGACACTGTGGAGTGCGTTTTCTTATTTTTGGCATTCTTCCAGAATCTTTATTGAATATCCCTTTTTCTTTCCTCCCATCCAAAACCATCTAGTTGAGAGTCACACTGCCAACACTGCACTGAAAGATGAACTCCCCAGATCAGTAGGTGCCCAATATGCTACTGGAGATCAGTGGAGAAATAACTCCAGAAACAATGAAGAGACGGAGCCAAAGCAAAAACAGCACACAGTTGTGGATGTGACTGATGGTGGAAGTAAAGTCTGATGCTATAAAGAGCAGTACTGCATAGGCACCTGGAATGTTAGGTCCATGAATCAAGGCAAATTGGAAGTGGTCAAACAGGAGGTGGCAAGAGTGAGCATTGACATTTTAGCAATCAGCGAACTAAAATGGACTGGAATGGGTGAATTTAACTCAGATGACCATTATATCTATTACTGTGGGCAAGAATCCCTTAGAAGAAATGAATAGCCATCATAGTCAAAATGCGTCTGGAATGAAGTACTTGGATGCAATCTAAAAAACGACAGAATGATCTTTGTTCGTTTCCAAGGCAAACCATTCAGTATTACAACCAGTAATGCCCCCTATGTCCCAACCAGTAATGCTGAAGAAGCTGAAGGTGAATGGTTCTATGAAGACCTACAAGACCTTCTAGAACTAACAAACACCCCCAAAAAATGTCCTTTTCTTTATAGAGGACTTGAATGCAAAAGTAGGAAGTCAGGAGATTCCTGGAGTAACAGGCAAATTTGGCCTTTGAGTACAGAATGAAGCAGGGCAAAGGCTAATTGAGTACAGAATGAAGCAGGGCAAAGGCTAATAGAGTTCTGCCAAGAGAATGCATTGGTCATAGAAACACCCTCTTCCAACAACACAAGAGAAGACTCTACACATGGACATCAACAGATGGTCAATACCAAAATCACATTGATTGTATTCTTTGCAGCCAAAATAGGAGAAGCTCTATGCAGTCAGCAAAAACAAGACCAGGAGCTGACTGTGGCTCTGATCATGAACTCCTTATTACCAAATTCACTTAAATTGAAGAAAGTAGGGAAAACCACTAGACCATTGAGCTGTGACCTAAATCAAATCTCTAACGATTATACAGTGGAAGTGACAAATAGATTTAAGGGATTAGATCTGATAGATCTAATCTATCATAGTGCCTGAAGAACTATGGACAGAGGGTCATGGCATTGTACAGGAGGCTGTGATCACGATCATCCCCAAGAAAAAGAACTGCAAAAAGGCAAAATGGTTGTCTGAGGAGGGCTTTAAAAAGCTGTGAAAAGAAGAGAAGCAAAAGGCAAAGGAGAAAAGTAAAGATATATCTATTTGAATCCAGAGTTCCAAAGAATTGCAAGGCGAGATAAGAAAGCCTTCCTCATTGATCAAAGAAATAGAAGAAAACAATAGAATGGGAAAGACTAGAGATCTCTTCAAGAAAATTAGAGATCCCAAGGGAAGATTTCATGCAAAGACGGGCACAATAAAGGACAGAAATGGTATGGACCTAACAGAAGCAGAATATTAAGAAGAGGTGGTAAGAATACCTAGAAGAACTATACAAAAAAGATCTTCATGACCCAGATAACCACAATGGTCTGATCACTCACCTAGAGCCAGACATCCTGGAATGCAAAGGTAAGTGGGCCTTAGGAAGCATCACTAGGAACGAAGATAGTGGAGGTGATGGAATTCCAGTTCAGCTATTTCAAATCCTAAAAGAATAATTCTGTGAAAATACTGTAATCAATATGCCAGAAAATTTGGAAAACTCAGCAATGGCCACAGGACTGGAAAAGGTCAGTTTTCATTCCATCCCTAAGAAAGGCAATGCCAAAGAATACTCAAACTACCACACAGTTGCACTCATCTCACATGCTAGCAAAGTAATGTTCAAAATTCTCCATTTCAGGCTTCAGTGGTACGTGAGCTTCCAGGTGTTCAAGCTGGATTTAGAAAAGGCAGAGGAACCAGAGATCAAATTGCCAGCATCCTTTGGACCATTGAAAAAGCAAGAGAGTTCCAGAAAAACATCTATTTCTGCTTTATTGACAATGCCAAAGCCTTTGACTGTGTGGACCACAACAAACTGTGGAACATTCTTCAAGAGATGGGAATACCAGACCACCTGACTAGCCTCCTGAGAAATCTGTAGTCAGGTCAGGAAGCAACAGTTAGAAGTGGACATTGAACAGTAGATTAGTTCCACATCGGGAAAGGAGTACATCAAGGCTGTATATTGTCACCCTGCTTATTTAACTTATATGCAGAGTACATCATGAGAAATGCTAGGCTGGATGAAGCACAAGCTGGAATCAAGATTGTTGGTAGAAATATCAATGACCTCAGATATGTGGATGACACCAGCTTTATGGCAGAAGGAAAACAAGAATTAGAGCCTCTTGATGAAAGTGAAAGCAGAGAGTGAAAAAGTTGGCTTAAAATTCAACATCCAGAAAACTAAGATGATGGCATCTGGTCCCATCACTTCATGGCAGATAGATGGGGAAACAGTGGAAACAGTGACAGACTTTATTTTGGGGGGCTTCAGAATCACTGCAGACGGTGACTGCAGCCGTGAAATTGAAAGACGCTTGCTCCTTGGAAGAAAGGTTATGACCAATCTAGAGAGAATATTTAAAAGCAGAGACACTACTTTGCCAACAAACATCTGTCTAGTCAAAGCTATGGTTTCTCCAGTAGTCATGTATGGATGTGAGAGCTGGACCTTAAAGAAAGCTGAGGCTGAAGAAGTGATGCTTTTGAACTATGGTGGTGGAGAAGACTCTTGAGAGTCCCTTGGACAGCCAAGAGATCCAAGCAGTGCATCCTAACGGAAATCAGTCCTGAATGTTCATTGGAAGGACTGGTGTTGAAGCTGAAACTCCAGTATTTTGGCCACCTGATATGAAGAGCTAACTTGTTTGAAAGGACCCTGATGCTGGGAAAGATGGAAGGTGGGAGGAGAAGGGGATGACAGAAGGTGAGATGGATGGCATCACCAACTCAATGGACATGAGTTTGAGTAGGCTCTGGGAGTTGATGATGGACAGGGAGGCCTGGAGTGCTGCAGTCCATGGGGTTGCAGAGTTGGACATGACTGAGCAACTGAACTTACCTCTTGGAAAGAAGTATTTTTTGTCTTTTTAGTGTGAAACTGAATACCATTTTCAGGGTATTAAAGATCATGATTAAAAGATCATGATTTGCAGTTTCTTAATGATTAAGATGTTCAGTGTCTCTTTGTGTGCTTATGTACTATCCATACTATAAGGAGGATAGTATCCTCCTTGTCCATCACTTCCACACTATCCTCCCTGTCCATCACCAACTCCCACACCTCTAGGATAGAATTTCTTAAGTTTTTAAAAAAATAATAACAACATATCCTAATCTTGGCACTCTCAAATCTGTTAAAGAATGTGTAGCTGTGGGGACATTCATACATTGCTTGTGGCACTGCCCTTCTAGAAAATGGATTAGTAGCTTTTTTTTTTTAATTTAAATTTATCCTTACCATTTTACCCAGCAATCTCACTAATGGGTATTTACCATAGAGNGTCCCATCACTTCATGGCAGATAGATGGGGAAACAGTGGAAACAGTGACAGACTTTATTTTGGGGGGCTTCAGAATCACTGCAGACGGTGACTGCAGCCGTGAAATTGAAAGACGCTTGCTCCTTGGAAGAAAGGTTATGACCAATCTAGAGAGAATATTTAAAAGCAGAGACACTACTTTGCCAACAAACATCTGTCTAGTCAAAGCTATGGTTTCTCCAGTAGTCATGTATGGATGTGAGAGCTGGACCTTAAAGAAAGCTGAGGCTGAAGAAGTGATGCTTTTGAACTATGGTGGTGGAGAAGACTCTTGAGAGTCCCTTGGACAGCCAAGAGATCCAAGCAGTGCATCCTAACGGAAATCAGTCCTGAATGTTCATTGGAAGGACTGGTGTTGAAGCTGAAACTCCAGTATTTTGGCCACCTGATATGAAGAGCTAACTTGTTTGAAAGGACCCTGATGCTGGGAAAGATGGAAGGTGGGAGGAGAAGGGGATGACAGAAGGTGAGATGGATGGCATCACCAACTCAATGGACATGAGTTTGAGTAGGCTCTGGGAGTTGATGATGGACAGGGAGGCCTGGAGTGCTGCAGTCCATGGGGTTGCAGAGTTGGACATGACTGAGCAACTGAACTTACCTCTTGGAAAGAAGTATTTTTTGTCTTTTTAGTGTGAAACTGAATACCATTTTCAGGGTATTAAAGATCATGATTAAAAGATCATGATTTGCAGTTTCTTAATGATTAAGATGTTCAGTGTCTCTTTGTGTGCTTATGTACTATCCATACTATAAGGAGGATAGTATCCTCCTTGTCCATCACTTCCACACTATCCTCCCTGTCCATCACCAACTCCCACACCTCTAGGATAGAATTTCTTAAGTTTTTAAAAAAATAATAACAACATATCCTAATCTTGGCACTCTCAAATCTGTTAAAGAATGTGTAGCTGTGGGGACATTCATACATTGCTTGTGGCACTGCCCTTCTAGAAAATGGATTAGTAGCTTTTTTTTTTTAATTTAAATTTATCCTTACCATTTTACCCAGCAATCTCACTAATGGGTATTTACCATAGAGAAATGAATTCTTACTTTCATAAAAACTTGTATAAAAGCTGTATAAAAATATTTAGGCAGCACTGTTTATGATCATCCCAACCTAGAAACAACCCATGCTTTCTTCAATAGGTAGGTGTCTAAACAAAGTATTTCAATTAATACAATGGAATATTACTCAGCATCAAGCAGAAGCAAACTATTGACATGTAGCAACATGGATAAACTTCACATGGATTATGCTAGGTGAACAAAGCTGATCTCAAAAATTACATACTGTGTGATTGCTTTTTATGACGTTCTGGAAAAGGCAAAGCTATAGTGACAGAAAACAAATCAGTGGCTGCTGGGGTTACAAGGTCAGGGAAAGGTATGACTATAAGAAGAAGCACAAGATAATTTGGAGAATAATGAAACTGTCTGTTCTTATTGTGAAAATTGTTGAAGGGTCAAGGCATGTGTTAAAGGGCTTCCCTGGTGGCTCAGATGGTAGAGAATCTTCCTGCAATGTGGGAGACACAAGTTCAATCCCTGGATCAGGAAGATACCCTGGAGAAGGGAATGGCTACTCACTCCAATGTTAAAACTCATAGAACTGTATATACCTCAAAAATAGGTGAATTTTAATGAATGTAATTTATAGATAAATAATGTTGATGAAGTTTGTCTTTACCAAGTAAGTAGAACTGGTCCCCACACAGATTAGCTCCTTAATTGTAGGTATTTGCACATTATCTAGACCTAACAGTCTGACTTGTAATGCTGATTTAAGGCCTTCTGGAGGTAGAAACCAGATTCTGGTCTTCTGTTGTTACATTTTTCATGGGTAGAGAACTTGAAATTTCTGAAAATTTTTATATTCACATTGAATATTTCTTATTAGAGAAATAATAAGAATTCATCAAGTTTGCCGTGTATTTTATCATGGTAGAATAATTATTTGTTCCCTTTTAAAATTTTTATTTTATATTGGAGTATAGTTGATTACAATGTTGGTTAGTTTCAGATGTACAGCAAAGTGATTTAGTTATGTGTATATAAATATCTATCCTTTTTCAGATTCTTTTCCCATAGAGGCTATTATTGAGTATTGAGTAGAGTTCCCTGTGCTATTTTATAAATAGTAGTGTGTATATGTTAATCACAAGCCTCCTAACTTATCCTTCCCCTTTTGGTAACTCCAAGGTTGTTATCTAAGTATGTTTCTGTTTTATAATTAAGTTCATTTGTATTATATTTTCAGATTTCACATATAAATGATAGCACATGATAAGTATCACACTGGTTGATTTGTGGATGTTGAAAAATCTTTCAATCCCTGGGGTAAATCCCACTTGTATGAACCTTTAATATATTATCGAATTTGGTTTGCTTGTATTTTGTTGAGGATTTTTGGGTCTATGTTCATCAGTGATATTGCCTGTAATTTTCTTTTTTGTGGTATCTTTGCTTGGGTTTGGTATCAGGGTGATGGTGGCCTCATACAATAAATTTTGAAGTTTTCCTTCCTTTGCAGTTTTTTGGGAAGAGTTTCAGAAGGATAAGTGTTAACTTTTGTCTAAATGTTTGCTGGAATTTTCCTGTAAAGCTATCTGGTTTTGGACTTTCATTTGTTGAGAGTTTCTTAATCACAGTTTTGATTTCAGTACTTGTGATTAGTCTGTTTATATTTTCTATTTCTTCCTGGTTCTGTCTTGGAAAATTGTACCTTTCTCAGAATGTATCTGTTTCTTCTAGATTATCCATTTTATTGGTGTATAGTTGGCTTGTAGAAGTCTCTTATGACCCTTTGTTTTCATGTTATAACTTCTCCTTTTTCATTTCTAATTTTATTGATTTGAACACTTTTTTTCCCCGCCTTGGGGCTTCCCTGGTGGTTCAGATGGTAAAGATACCACCTGCAGTGCAGGAGACCCAAGTCTGCCTAAAAGTTTATCAATTGTGTTTATCTTTCCAAAAAAAAAAAAAGATTTTAGTTTCTTTTATCTTTTCTTTGCATCTATTTCATTTATTTCTGCTCTAATCTGTATTCTTTCTTTCCCTCTACTAACTTTGGGTTTAGTTTGTGCTTTCTCTAGTTGCCTCAGTTGTAACTTGAGGTTGTTTATTTGGAATTTTTCTTGTTTTCTGAGGTAAAGTTGTACTGCTATAAACTTCCTTCTTAGAACTGTTTTTGCTGCATCCCATAGCTTTGGGACCATTGTGTTTTCATTGTTGTTTGTCTCTAGGTATTTTTAATTTCCTCAGTGACTTCTTCAGTGATCCATTGGTTTAGTGATGTATTACTTAGCCTCCATGTGTTTGTGATTTTGTGCAGTTTTTTTCTTGTAGTTGATTTTTAATGTCATTGTGGAAAAGATCATTGAAAAAGATGATTGCTGATGTTTCAATATTTACTGAGGCTTGCTTTATGGTCCAGCATGTGATCTATCCTTGAGAATGTTCATTTGCACTTGGAAAGAATGTGTATTCTGCTTTTGGATGCAGTTCTCTATAAATATTAATTAAGTACATCTGGTCTATTAATTTTCTGTCTGGATAATCTGTCCATTGATATAAGTGGGGTGTTAGAGCCCTCCACTATTACTGTGTTGTCAATTTCTCCTCTTATGGCTATCAGCATTTGTGGTGCCCCTGTGTTGAGTGCATGCTGCTGCTGCTAAGTCACTTCAGTCGTGTCCGACTCTGTGTGACCCTATAGACGGCAGCCCACCAGGCTCCCTCATCCCTGGGATTCTCCAGGCAAGAATACTGGAGTGGGTTGAGTGCATATATATTTATAATTGTTATGCTTTCTTCTTGGATTGATCCCTTGATTATTATGGAGTATCCTTCTTTGTCTCTTATAACAATATTTTAAAGTCTATCATATGTGATGTGATTATTGCTACTCCAGGTTTCTTTTGACTTGCATTTGCATGGAATACCTTTTTCCCTTCTTACTTTCAGTCTACACATGTGCTCTGAAGTGGGTCTCTTGTAGACAGTGTGTATATATCTTGTTTTTGTATCCATTCAGCCAGTGTATGTCTTTTGGCTGGAGCATGTAATCCATTTACATTCAAGATAATTACGGATCTGAATGTTCTTGTTGCCATTTTGTTAAATTTTTTGGATTTATTTTCGTAGGTCTTTTTTCTTCCCCCTTCCTTTTGTTCTCTTCTCCTGTGATTTTATGACTCTCTGTAGTGTTGTGTTTGGGTTCATTTTTCATTTTTGCATGTATATCTTACAGGTTTTTGAGTTACAGTTAATATGTTTTCATTTGGCAGTGTGTATGTATATGTATGTGTGTATATATATATATAAACACAAGATTGATTTAAGTTGCTTGTCTTTTTTTTTGGTGGCTTTATTTGTTTGTGTGTGTGTGTGTTTGAAAAGTTTTATTTTTTATTTTATTTTAATATAAATTTATTTATTTTAATTGTAGGTTAATTACTTTACAATATTGTATTGGTTTTGCCATACGTCAACACAGATCTGCCACAGGTATACACATGTTCCCCATCCTGAACCCCCCACCCTCCTCCCTCCCTATACCATCCCTCTGGGTCTCTTAATTTAAAATTCACTCTCAATATCCAGAATTTGTACTTTGCTCACTGGTTTTGATGTCATATTTGTGTGTGGATGATTTCCTACTTTTACTGCCAGTGAGATTTCCCATTTGTAATTTCTTGTTCCTAGTTATGGCCTTTTCTTTTCCTCCTAGATTTGTTATTTTAGCCTTTGTTGTTAAGATGGTTTGGTGGTGGTGAATTCTGTTAACTTTTGCTTGTCTGTAAATCTTTTGATTTCTGCATTGAGTCTAAATGAGGCCCTTGCTGGATAGAGTATTCCTGGTTATAAGTTTTTCCCTTTCATTACTTTAGATATATAATGCCACTCTGCTGGCCTGCACAGTTTCTACTGTAAAATCAGTTTGATAATCTTATGAGGATTTTCTTGTATGTTTTTTGTTGCTTTTCCCTTGTTGCTTTTCATATTTTCTCTTTGTCTTTAATTTTTTATCAATTTGATTGATGTTTCTCAGCATGTTCCTTCTTGGGTTTATCCTCTATGGGACTCTCTGTGCTTTCGGGACCTGGGAGACTATTTACTTTCCCATGTTCGGGAACTTGTCAGATATAATCTCTTCAGATATTTTCTCAGGTCCTTTCTCATACCTCCTCCTGGAACCC
This sequence comes from Oreotragus oreotragus, assembly GCA_006410675.1. NCBI lineage: Eukaryota > Metazoa > Chordata > Mammalia > Artiodactyla > Bovidae > Oreotragus > Oreotragus oreotragus. The sequence continues at coordinate 178,387 of SJYX01005054.1, forward strand.
ATATAATGTGAATGTTTGTGCATTTAATGTTGTCCCGGGGAAGTTTTAAACTGTGTTCCTTTTTTTCTTTGTTCTGTTGCACAGCAGTGATTTCCACTGTCCTGTCTTCTTGCTCACTTATTGATTCTTCTGCCTCATTTATTCTGCTGTTTATTTCTTCTAGTGTATTTTTCATTTCAATTATTACATTGTTATCTGTTATTTGTTCTTTAGTTCTTTGAACTCTTTGTTCACCATTTTTTGTATCTTCTCAGTCTGTGTCTCTAAAAGAAAAAGATCTTTTTTCCTGAGATCTTGGATCATCTTTACTATCTTTCTCTGAATGACTTTTCATATAGATTGCCTAACTACACTTCACTTAGTTGTTGTTCTTTTCCTTCATCTGGAACATATTCCTCTTCCATCTCATTTTGTCTAACTGCCTGTATTTGTGGTCCCACAAGCTGTAGCACTATAGTGCCTCTTGCCTCTGGTGTTTTCCGCCTTGTGGTTGAGGATGGCCTAAGAGGCTTGTGCAGGCTTCCTGGTGGAAGAGATTGGTGCCAGCCCACTGGTGGGTTTAGCTGGAGCTTGTCTCTCTTGTGTTTTTGGCTTCCCTGATAGCTCAGTTGGTAAAGAGTCTGCCTGCAGTGCATCAGATCCTGGTTCAATTCCTCGGTTGGAAGATCTGCTGGAGCAGGGATAGGCTACCCACTTCCAGTATTCTGGCCTGGAGAATTCCATGGACTGTATAGTCCATGGTATCACAAAGAGTCGGACACGACTGGGCAACTTTCACTTTGTTTCTCTGGCGAACATGGCCATGTTAATGTGTGTGTTTACAGGTTACTGTCGAAGAAGGCAATGGCACCCCACTCAGTACTCTAGCCTGGAAAATCCCACGGACAGAGGAGCCTGGTGGGCTGCAGTCCATGGGGTCGCTAAGAGTCGGACACGACTGAGCAACCTCACTTTCACTTTTCACTTTCATGCCTTGGAGAAGGAAATGGCAACCCAGTCCAGTGTTCTTGCCTGGAGAATCCCAGGGACAGGGGAGCCTGGTGGGCTGGTGTCTATGGGGTGGCACAGAGTCAGACACGACTGAAGGGACTTAGCAGTTACAGGTTGCTCTGGGCTCAGGAAGGTTTTAAACAGCCTATCTGCTGATGGATGAGGCTGTGTGCCTGCCCTTTTGGTTGTTTGGACCAAGGCATTGGTTGTTTGGTCAGCAATAGAACCTATAGACTGTTGTATGGGGCAAGGTCTTGGCATCAAAATAGCAGCCTCCAGGACAGCTCACACCAGTGAGTACTTTCCAGTACCTCTGCTACCAGTGTCCCCTCTCCACAGTGAACCACCCCAAGGTGGTCTCTCCAGGAGACCTTCCTTCAAGACCAGCTGGTAGGTCTGGTCCAGACTCCTGTGAAGTTACTGCTTTTCCCCCTGGGTCCCAGTGTGCATAAGACCTTGTATGTGCTCTGCAGGAATAGAGTTCCTGTTTCCCTCAGTCTTGTGGAGTTCCTGCAATCAAGCCCTGTTAGCCTTCAAAGCCAAATGGTCTGGGGGCCCCTCCTCCCAATGTCAGACCCCCAGACTAGGGAGTCTGAGATGGGGCCCAGTACTCTCACTCCTGTGGGAGAACCTTTGCAATATAATTATTTTTCAGTTTGTGGGTTGCCTACCTGGTAGATATGGGATTTGATTGTATCATGAATGCTCCCCTTCTGCTGTCTTGTTGTGGCTTCTTCTTTGCCTTTGGAAATAGAATATCTTTTTTGGTAAGTTCCAGACTTTTTTGTTGATGGTTATTCAGCAGTTGGGCTTCCCAGGTGGCTAGTGATAAAGAACCTGCCTACCAGTGCAGGAGATTTAAGAGACATGTGTACAAAAAAAAAAAAAAGAGACATGTGTACAGTCCCTGGGACTGGGAGACCCCCTGAAGGAAGGCATGGAAATCCACTCCAGTATTCTTACCTGGAGAATTCCATGGACAGAGCAGCCTAGAGGGCTATAGTCCATAAGGTTGCAAAGAGTCAGTCATGACTGAAGCAACTTAATACACACATATTTAGCAGTTAATTGTGATACTGTTGTTTTGTGAGATAAGATTCACTCAGATCCTTCTACTCTGTCCTTTTGTCCTCAAATCCAAAATAGAAGAGTTATTTGAAGTCTTTTTTTATTGTTAAAGATATCATTTTTAACAATTTTTTAAATGTAATAATAATAATCACAATGAAACAGCAGCAAAAACCGATATGTCTAGGAATAAACCTAACAAATGATGTACAAGGTCATTTTGGAAAATGTTGTAAATTATTATTGCAAGGCATAAAAGAAGACTTAAATAGTTAAGACCATAGTCAATGAATTTTTCTTGTTCTGTCTCTCAGTTGTGTCTGACTCTTTGCAGTCCCATGGACTGCAGCATGCCAGGCCTCCTTGTCCTTCACCATCTCCTGGAGCTTGCTCAAACTCATGTCCATTGAGTCAGTGATGCCATTCTACCATCTTGTCCTCTGTCATCCCCTTCTCCTCCTGCCTTCAGTCTTTCAAGCATCAGGGTCTTTCCCAGTGAGCCGGCTCTTTGCATCATGTGGCCAAAGTATTGGAGCTTCAGCTTCAGCATCAGTCCTTCCAATGAATATTCAGGATTGATTTCCTTCAGGATGACTGGTTTGATCTCCTTGCAGTCCAAGGGACTCTCAAGAGTCTTATCCATTACCACAGTTCAAAAACATCAATTCTTTGGCCTTCAGCCTTCTTTATGGTCCAGCTCTCACATCCATAATGACTATAGGGAAAACCATAGCTTTAACTAGACAGATATTTGTGGTTAAAGTAATGTCTCTGTTTTTTAATATGCTATCTAGGTTTGTCATAGCTTTTGTTTCAAGGAGCAAATGTCATTTAATTTCATAGCTGCATTTGCCATATGCAGTGATTTTGTCAGTGAATAGGAAAACTCAATATCATAAATGTCACCTCACTGCAAATAATTTATGCATTCTAAATTTCAGTCATACCTGAACAGGTGTTTTAATTTTGTGAAATTTTATGAGATAATTGTAATATTCATTTCAATAGTAAAGAGCCAGTTTGAGTTTAAGTGACTGTGAATAAGAAAGAAAGGGGGAATATGAGATGGCACACAGATGCCTCTGTAGGAATGAAGGGATTTATGTCCCAAATGACGAGTGCTGCCAACAGACTCTCCTTAGTTGTCAGCTGCCTTTGGACATTGCCCCAGTTGAGAAAAGTTTTCCAGACCAAGGCCATGCCCCTTGTCCAGGGTGTTTTACTGATCAGTGCTAGGGTATAAAGGCTACACCTTTGTCCCATCTCAGGACAATTCTGAGGTTCACTGAGTCCTTCAGTAGGAATGGATCATAGCTCAACTTCTCCTTCTGCCCAGTTCAGCTTCCTTCCTTTCCCTTCCATGTGTTCTGACTCCAAGAGGAAGCTGTGACAAAGCTCTTGCATGGTTATATCTAGCTCAGGGTTTTCCTTGCTTCTGGAATCTAACCAGTGACTGAGGACTTCTTCAGATATCAAACCCTGCTTATTATAAAGCTATAGTCTTTAATATAGCATGACACTGGCTTCAGAATATATGAAACAGAAAAAGAATACTTGGTATATGTGAGAAGTGACATTATATTGGGAAAAAAATGTACTGTTTACCAATAGTTGCTCTGACAGTTGTCTAACAGGTGGGGAAAAAATAGGCCTTTTGCCAAAAAGTTCCCACAATGAGTAAGTACATAAATGTAAAGAGCAAAAAAGTAAAATTGTTAATAAAATATGACAAGACGGGAAAGAAGTTCTTAAATACCCGTGGCGGATTCATGTTGATGTATGGCAAAACCAATACAATATTGTAAAGTAATTAGCCTCCAATTAAAATAAATAAATTTAAATTAAAAAATAATATGCAAAGGTTGAAACTGTAAAGAAGAGATTGATAAATTTGATTATATGTATATTTAAACTTTTCATTATATGTGTCAAACTTGGAGATGTATAATCCAAAGAATTGAACTTAGAATATATAAAGAATTTCCAGAAATTAGTAAGACATAGAAGCAACAAACAGTAAGCTAGCAAAGGTGCAAACTGCAGATTTTCAGGGGAAGAACTGCAAATGGCCAAAAAACTTAAGAAAAGATGGTCAAACTCACTAATAATTAATGAAATACAAATTGGGAGATGCTATTTCTCATCCTTGAGCACTAGCAAAAATAAAGCATAAATGTAACAAACGGGAGGGGAGATGTGAGAAAATAGCAACATCTTCTTTGAAGAGGCACTTGGTAATATCTTTCAAATTTTATTTCACATGTACATTTTTGAGAAACTCAGGGAAATGTGCATATACTGACTTCACAGTGACGATGAGTTCTCTCTCGTTTGTAAGAGCAAATATTTGGAAGCAGTCTGTTCCTAAGGGATGAGTGAAAACTTGCATATACATATCATGAAATATTTATCATGTAGCAGTTAAATTGATTTAAGCACGTTTACTTGTTTCAACAAAAATCTTGAAAATATATTATGGGATAGAAATTGTGTGTGGTAAAAAATATTTAAATTTAAACTTGTGAAATATTGTTTACAACTTATGAGGAAACATACAAGTGGTAAATATTTTTAACTGTGTTACAGAAGGAAAGCATAACAGCTTCAGAAAAACTGCTGTCTTTGAGGAGAGAAGAGAATGAGATGGGAAGAGTCTTCAACTGTAAGTAGCATTTCATTTTTTATAAGTCTATATATTTGGCTGCACTGGGTCTTGGGTAGTATGCAGGATCTTCGTCGCGGCGTGCAGGATCTTCTGTTACGGCTCACAGACGCTAGTTGTGGTGCCTGGGCTCAGTGTTGCAGTGCACAGGCTCCAGGGCACGTGGACTTCAGCAGTTGTGGCAGCAGGCTCTCTAGTTGTGTGTGCCCCAAGTGCACTGGCACATAGTTGCCGTGTGTGGGCTTAGTTCGTCCATGGTGTGTGGGATCTTTGTTTCCTGACCAGGGATAGGACCTGCATCTTTTGCATTGCAGGGCAGACTCTTGACCACTGGACCACCAAGTAAGTGCCAACATTTCACTTTAATGGAAGAAAAAAATCTTAAGTGAAAGTAATCTGAAAATGACAAAATGATATTAATTTTGGATTGTGGATATTCTGTGCATTTTTCTGCATGCCTAAAGTATTTTATTACATAGAGTTTTAAAAATTTATAAGACAGGTGATGTGTAGTAGAGGCCAGAAGTGAGCAAGTCTTGAATGGATTTTGTAATCATTTTAAAAACATCCTTTAATACTTTGAGGATTTTTTTTTTGTTTTAATGTAAAATTTATAAAATGTGAAATTTACCTTTGTAATAATTTTAAAGAATGTTCTTGTTGTGACTTTTAATATATTCATAATGTTGTGCAACCATCACTAATATCTAATTTCATGCTTTCTGTCACCTTTTGAGGAATCTTGCAAGGAACCAGAAGTCCTGATTAGCAGTAGCAGCTTGAGATAAATGACCAAAATATTAATATTAAGTGATTTTATATGGATTCATGGAGAGAGACTTGTGAGCATTCAACTTACATGTTTAAATTGCTGTATAAGTAGAAACTTAGGGTCTTCATACTTCCTTTACAGAAAAGAAAAGCTGTTAGCAACTTTCAGTTACTCAGTAATACCTTTTCCTGGGTAGTAACTTCACTCTCAATTGTGTGTGGTTTTATCCTTCTTGTGGTGCTGCCCAAAACAGAAAAACATGACTTCTGTCTAAGCCTTCAATGGATATCCTCTCTTGCTTTCCCAGACAGTGTTGGAAGACTTAGGAGCTGCTATAGACTGAATGTTGTGTTCCCTATCAAGGTTCATGTTTTGAAATCCTGATCCACAGTGTAATAGTATTTGGAGGTGGAGCCTTGAGGAAGTGATTAGGTCATGAAGACAATGCCCTTGTGAATGAGATTAAAGCCCCCTATAAAAGAGGTTCTGGAGAGTTCCTGTGTCCCTTCTGCCATGTTAGGACACAAAGACAGCTGTCTATAAAACAGAAAGTGGGCTCTCACCTAATACTTAATCGGTTATCACCTAGATATTGAACTTCCTGCCTCCTGAACTGTGGGAAATATTTTTTATTGTTTATAAGCCACCCAGTCTGTGGACAGTCCACTGTTATCACCCAGTGGACTTGGACAGAAACCCCTCTTCTGATATTTGCAGCGCAATGTGTGTATTTATTTCCATAATAACAACTACTCTTAGTTTTGTAATTACTTACAACTGTCAGCCTGTCACCTCAGGAGGCTCTTGAATCCTCTGATCATATTGTTTTACCTTTGAATCCTCAAAACTTAGCATCATTTCTGGAACTTAGTAGATGTTCAAGTAAATGTCATTTGAATGAATGACTTCAGTGGATGCAGCATCTGTGACTCATTTCAAGTCTGTGCAAGTCCAACAACAGACATTAGTCAGACTTCGCATTTTTTATCAGCTATTGAAAGTGGGACAGTTGATCTATGATTTAGCATACCTCCAGTAAGCAAGCCCAAGAGAATAATGTTAAAAAACCCTGCCCTCCTGCAAGAGTCCGCTTGATCAAGGACCTTGTTTTAGTGGTTGATTTCCAGTTAAGTTGTCTCTCACAATCTTACGTTGGATGTCCCTTCACATGATTTGTTGATTTTTAGCAAAACTGAAGAAAGAATAAGAATTCTTTAGAATTTTATATGTTGTCCAATAATGCATTCTTAATACTGAGGAACATACAAATCCAGGCTAAAATTCTTCTATTTGGCTCTGGAAGACTGAAAAAAGATTACTGTAGTGATCAGAAGCTTGGCTTGCCATCAGATGGATTGTGCTTCCCATCTGTACTCTGTCACTTTCTATCTAGAAGTCACTAGGCAAATTACTTTACTTCTCTAAGACTCAATTTTCTTATCTGCAAAGTGGGTATAATAATAAAAATGAATAATACAAAATGAACTTCATAAATTTTCTGTGAATGTTAAATGAAGTAATACATATGAGAAGCAGTAAGCATATAGCCTAGTATGTAGTAAGTTTTCTCTTAGTATCAGTGATTGTTATCTGGAACTTTGAGTGATAGGTAATTTTTGGTCATGGAAAGAGTCTCTGAGGAACCTCTAGGGTTGTGTACAATGCGGAAGAATGTAATGTGAATAAGTTCAAGGAATTCAGGATTCAAATTTCAATGTAAAAAAAATTATTTTTACTTTATTTTACTTTACAGTACTGTATTGGTTTTGGCATACATTGACATGAATCCATTCAAAATTCAATTTTACCTGGAAGACCTTAGGCAGTTCACTTAATCCTAATATGTCCTCAGTATTGTTAAAAATATTATCTTAGCCTTTNAAAAAATTATTTTTACTTTATTTTACTTTACAGTACTGTATTGGTTTTGGCATACATTGACATGAATCCATTCAAAATTCAATTTTACCTGGAAGACCTTAGGCAGTTCACTTAATCCTAATATGTCCTCAGTATTGTTAAAAATATTGTCTTAGCCTTTTTCACATCTCTCTTGCTATGTATTTTCTGTTTTTTTCCCCTCTTTATACAGACTTCCTTGAGAAAAGGAATCTGTTGATACTTTTTGACACCTTAGTCAAGAATTGCTTCTTTCCACAGGAATTTACTTTTCAGTGTAATCATTCAGTAAGTTCTGATAAGCTATATATCTACTAAAGGAATGTTACTTATTAAGAACTAATGATGGAAGAGGAGTTTTGAAATGGGTGGAGACTTCCAGTGACTCTGAAATACTTTTATATGTGTATATTTTCTTCTGCTTCTATATAAAGCTGGAAAAGAAAAAAAGAAAAATAGGCAAACAAAAATCTCATGCTACCGTTTGATTTTGGGTTGCTTGACAAACAATTTTAGTTTCTAAAGCACTTGAAAGTCTTTTTTTTTTTTTTTTTTTGGTAAAGTTTTCATTCTGGCAACAAGCAAAGCAAGATGAACATCTCTTAATCTTTCTTTCCAGGACAGCTCTGTCATCTTGTTTGTACNGCAAACAAAAATCTCATGCTACCCTTTGATTTTGGGTTGCTTGACAAACAATTTTAGTTTCTAAAGCACTTGAAAGTCTTTTTTTTTTTTTGGTAAAGTTTTCATTCTGGCAACAAGCAAAGCAAGATGAACATCTCTTAATCTTTCTTTCCAGGACAGCTCTGTCATCTTGTTTGTACATATCTGCTTTGTCATTGTATATTCACAGAAAATAGTTGGCCCTCTAGGACTCTGGAGATGTTCTAGAATGAATGTGCTCAGAGTTAGAGCTCAATCTGAGCCACACAGCTGATTGGAAGCCTCTGTTCCCATATCTGTAACAGTAAGAGAGTGGACTAGGTCCTGAATTGCAAATAGAATTTATTTTGCAGTCCTACTTTGAGTATTTGGTATTGAGCTAAGACAGTGAAGATAAAGCCTGATGCATTGGGAGAGTGTTTTGTGATAAATTAACCAAAAGCATGGGATGGAGGAATGAAAGCCCTTATGCCAAATCTTGCTATCCCTAGACCACAAAATCACGAAGGCCTTTCTAGTTCTAGCATCACATCAGGCTGTGACTGATTCTCTACTTGCTCTTAATAAGATGTGAAGTGTCTGCCCTCCAAACAGTTCAGTCACCTGCTGTAATTGACTAGAATGCCATTTACATGCACTGCATGTGTTATTACCCATTCCTTTCCTAAAGACTTTGAGGTACCATAAATACTTTTTTAAAGCTAAAAGAAAGAATTCAGAAAAAGAAATGGGAATGGAAAATGAGAATAAATATATGAAAAATAGGAAGTATAAGAACAAGTATGAAATTCAAGGTTTAATTTTAATCTCCCTAACTTTATTCTCTAGTGCTCTATTCTCTCTTTCTATTTAATGCCCATAGCTGGTGGCACAGAAGAAGGAATCACATTGGTCTGGTGCTAATATGGGAAACTCTGGACATCTTTCAGATTTTCTCATGAAAATGTCTGGTAGAATCCTGAGATTTTTTGAGGATTCAGCATGATGCAAGAAATGCTTTTGCAGTCTTACTGAGTCAGACTTAAGCAATCAAAATGATTGCTCTATTTTAAATTCATCAACAGTAATGAGCTCTTGCGTCATTTTGCAAAGATGAGACTTGAGTCTCATGTGAAGTCTTTTAAAACCTCATTGCTATCTACAGTGCCCTTGGCTGCAGTTACCCAAGGCATAGTAAATACATCAGCATGGCCAAGTTGGGGCAGGGGAAAGAGTCACATGTTTTAAGACTACAGTTTTATGACTAGGATGATATTTTCCCTCTTTTGTTTTGCATTGAGGACGTATAAAAATAATGATATTAGCATGATTATAAATGATATATTTCTTGAAGCTACTCTTGAGCCTTTCTGCAAGATGGATTTTCAAAGTCTTTCATATATTATTTATATATTTAAACAAAAATGTGATTAGGGTTATTTCTTTTTCCAAAATGCTATAGACTTTTTTCCTAAGTGATTTCTGTGCTCTTACCCTCTCTTCCATTTAATATTGTCAGGTTACTCTTTTTTAAAAGAAAAAAAAATATTGAGAAGGCTTCTGGTTCTGGCAGAGTAGTAATAATTAAATTTCTCCTCTTGCCTGAAACAAACAAAAATCAACGTAAATTAAGAAATGATTTTTAAGATGTATATTATGCAATGAAAGATGGTGATCTCAGAGAGATGGCCAACAAATGAGGGGACCCTAGGATTGCCAAAATTTGTTGCTTGAGAGTTTCCAGACCATTGCACACTGAGGAAAAACACAGGCAGAAGCTGCAAAACTGAAGCTGAGCTGGAACTGAGAATATGGAGAGACCAAGACACTTTGAGTTGCAGGCAGGATGCTGGAGAGGAGAGGTCTGCCAAGAGAGAGTTCTCTCTAGGTTGGCAGAGGGTCCTCCTTAACTATTCAGTCACATAATGATGAGGGCATGTATGTGCAGAAACTGTTTGAGTACAAAGAAAGAAATACTCAAAAAGACCAGAGACAACATCATTCAGATCCCATATGGGGCCAGAACTAGCAGGATAAACTAGGGAATAGGACTAGACCCAACCCCTCCTGGAGAGGAAAAGCGCGTAATTCATGAACCATTAGGAGAGAATGCTGAGAGTGGTCTTGCTTCAGTAGTGGAGAATAATTAGACCTAGACAGTAGACAAAACACTGCTCAAGTCTTACCTGATAAATCTTGTAAGCAGTGTCAGAAGGGGTAAAACTATTGCCAGTTACTTAACTGTGTCCCGGAACAAAACCCAAGAGTAGTTATAGAAATACAAAAATATCCAGCACCCAACAAAGTAAAACACAGTATCCTGCATTCAGTCAAAAATTGCCAGGCATGCAAAGAAACAGGAAAACCTATAATAAGGAGAAAAACTAATCAGCCAAAACTGACCCAGGACTGACAGAGATGTTACAATTAAATGACAAGGGCATTGGAAAATCACTATACTGTATTTTATATGTTCAGAAAGCGAGAGTAAAAATTGAACATGCTAAATAGAGAGGTAAAAGTATAGAAAAAGAGCCATGTTGAACTTTTAGAGACAAAAAACATAAAATAAATCCTAGAAATAAAACCTAGATGAAAAAAGCATTAATGGGATTATAGCAGATTAAACCTCATAGAAGTTTTGTGAACTTGAGTACACACAATAAACACTATCCAAAATCAAACATAGAGAAAGACTAGCTAAAAAATTACAAAGAGCATAAAAATCAGTAAACTACGGTACAACTTCAAGTGACTTAGTGTATGCATAATTGGAGTTCCCAAGAAAGAGGGAACTAGAAAAAGATAAATGGTGAACAAAAAGTTTTCAAATTTATGAAAACTATAAACCTTCACAAAACTCAAAATCCCAAAAAGTAAGAAAGGGAAAGAATACTACCCTGATGTACATCATAACCAAATTGCCCCAAACTGGTGATAGTGAGAAAAGTTTATAAGCAGCTGGAGAAAAGTGTTACACTGTATACAGAGGAATGCAGATAATGATGACAGCAGCTTTCTTGTAAAAAAATTAAAATAAAGCAAACAATGCCAGTGGAAACACAGCAAAGCAACATTTAAAAATTTCTGAAAGAGCGAAAAGCTATCTAGAATTCCATACCCAGTGAAAATATCTTTCCAAAAGAATGTTACATAACGGCTTTTTCCAACATCCAAAAACTGAAATAACTCATTGGCAGTAATTTTATACTACAAGAAGGTTTAAGAAGCTCTTGAGGCCAAAGAAAAATGACACCAGGTGGAAATTGGGATCTACACAAAGACCATAAAGATTTTTTTATTGTTTAAATATATTTAAAAGATAATTGAGTACATAATTAAAAACAGTAACACAGAGATGTAGCGTTTATAAGATATGCAGAAGTAAAAAGTATGACTGTAATAGCACAGACTAATAGGGAAGAAGTGGAAGTAAACTATTATGAGGTCCTTATAATACCATTTGGAATGATCATTATCACCTGCAGATAACCTGGGGTAAATTAAACATGTATACTGTAAATCCTAAAGCATCCCTTAAATAACAGAACAAAGAATAAGAATTGTTAACAAATAAGCACACATGCAAATTAACAAAGGGAAGAAAATGGACTCATAGACAATACCCTGGTTATCCAGAAGAAGGCAGAAAAAGGGGGAAAAGGAAACGGAGAACGTGTAGGACCAAGAGACGTTAAATAGGAGGTTGATGTAAATCTAACCATATTAATAATGTGAAGGTGAAGGTGAAGTCGCTCAGTCGTGTCTGACTCTTTGCGACCCCGTGGACTGTAACCTACTAACTAGGCTTCTCCGTCCATGGGATTCTCCAGGCAAGAACTGGAGTAGATTGCCATTTCCTCCTCCAGGGGATCTTCCCGACCCAGGGATCGAACCTGGGTCTCCCGCATTGGAGGCAGACGCTTTAACCACTGAGCCACCAGGGAAGCCCAATAATGTGAACCATGTATAAATAATCTAAATACCTCAGTTAAAAGACAGAGATTGTCCCAAGTATATGATGCATATAAAGAACTTACTTGTAAGGTAAGTTAAGACACAACCAGGTTGAAAGTATGGAAAAGGAATGCCGTACCAACAGCGTCATTTCATAATGATAGGTATATCACCCGTTGCTGGTGGTAATGCTAAATGGCAGCAGTCTCTTCGGAAAACAGCTTGGAGGTTCTTGATAAAGTTAAGCATAGACCTNATAAATAATCTAAATACCTCAGTTAAAAGACAGAGATTGTCCCAAGTATATGATGCATATAAAGAACTTACTTGTAAGGTAAGTTAAGACACAACCAGGTTGAAAGTATGGAAAAGGAATGCCATACCAACAGCGTCATTTCATAATGATAGGTATATCACCCGTTGCTGGTGGCAATGCTAAATGGCAGCAGTCTCTTCGGAAAACAGCTTGGAGGTTCTTGATAAAGTTAAGCATAGACCTGCCATATGACCCAGGCCTTTCACTCCTTGGTGTTTATACTCAGGAGAAATTAAAGTATATGTCTATAGAAAGACTTTATACAGATGTTCATAACAGCTGTATCTGTAACAGCCCCAAACTGTCAGCCCAAATGTTCATCCATATGTGAATGGAAAAACTAAATATATTATATCCATAAATGAAATAGTATTTCGTAATAAAAGGAATGGATTCTTGATGCAAGCAACAGTGTGAAAGAATCTCAAAATAATTGCTCCGCTTAGACACCAGATAAACAAGAAGAAACAAACTACTGTGTAATTCTATTACATAAAATCCTAGGAAGTGCAAACCAACATGTAGTGACAGGAAGCAGATCATTGGGTGCCACGTGGGTGAGTAGGAGGCGGGTACCGTGGGCAGGGGTGAGGGAGATGGCAGAAGGGCCAGAAGGGGTCTTTTGAGAGTGGTGTATTATGTTAATAACTTTAGTGTAATGATGGAGTCATAGGCCATATTTAACTTGTGGACACATGTCATATGTCAAAACTTACAAAATTGAACCCTTTAAATATGTGCAGTTTATTGTGCATCAGTAAAAACTTTGTGCATCAATAAATGTACAAAGCTGGAATCAATTGGATTCCAAGCTGGAATCAAGATAGCAGGGAGAAATATCAATAACCTCAGATACGCATATGACGCTACCCTTATGGCAGAAGGCAAACAAGAACTAAAGAACCTCTTTATGAAAGTGAAAGAGGAAAGTGAAAAAGTTGGCTTAAAACTCAACATCCAGAAAACTAAGATCATGGCATNATGAGTTCTCTCTCGTTTGTAAGAGCAAATATTTGGAAGCAGTCTGTTCCTAAGGGATGAGTGAAAACTTGCATATACATATCATGAAATATTTATCATGTAGCAGTTAAATTGATTTAAGCACGTTTACTTGTTTCAACAAAAATCTTGAAAATATATTATGGGATAGAAATTGTGTGTGGTAAAAAATATTTAAATTTAAACTTGTGAAATATTGTTTACAACTTATGAGGAAACATACAAGTGGTAAATATTTTTAACTGTGTTACAGAAGGAAAGCATAACAGCTTCAGAAAAACTGCTGTCTTTGAGGAGAGAAGAGAATGAGATGGGAAGAGTCTTCAACTGTAAGTAGCATTTCATTTTTTATAAGTCTATATATTTGGCTGCACTGGGTCTTGGGTAGTATGCAGGATCTTCGTCGCGGCGTGCAGGATCTTCTGTTACGGCTCACAGACGCTAGTTGTGGTGCCTGGGCTCAGTGTTGCAGTGCACAGGCTCCAGGGCACGTGGACTTCAGCAGTTGTGGCAGCAGGCTCTCTAGTTGTGTGTGCCCCAAGTGCACTGGCACATAGTTGCCGTGTGTGGGCTTAGTTCGTCCATGGTGTGTGGGATCTTTGTTTCCTGACCAGGGATAGGACCTGCATCTTTTGCATTGCAGGGCAGACTCTTGACCACTGGACCACCAAGTAAGTGCCAACATTTCACTTTAATGGAAGAAAAAAATCTTAAGTGAAAGTAATCTGAAAATGACAAAATGATATTAATTTTGGATTGTGGATATTCTGTGCATTTTTCTGCATGCCTAAAGTATTTTATTACATAGAGTTTTAAAAATTTATAAGACAGGTGATGTGTAGTAGAGGCCAGAAGTGAGCAAGTCTTGAATGGATTTTGTAATCATTTTAAAAACATCCTTTAATACTTTGAGGATTTTTTTTTTGTTTTAATGTAAAATTTATAAAATGTGAAATTTACCTTTGTAATAATTTTAAAGAATGTTCTTGTTGTGACTTTTAATATATTCATAATGTTGTGCAACCATCACTAATATCTAATTTCATGCTTTCTGTCACCTTTTGAGGAATCTTACAAGGAACCAGAAGTCCTGATTAGCAGTAGCAGCTTGAGATAAATGACCAAAATATTAATATTAAGTGATTTTATATGGATTCATGGAGAGAGACTTGTGAGCATTCAACTTACATGTTTAAATTGCTGTATAAGTAGAAACTTAGGGTCTTCATACTTCCTTTACAGAAAAGAAAAGCTGTTAGCAACTTTCAGTTACTCAGTAATACCTTTTCCTGGGTAGTAACTTCACTCTCAATTGTGTGTGGTTTTATCCTTCTTGTGGTGCTGCCCAAAACAGAAAAACATGACTTCTGTCTAAGCCTTCAATGGATATCCTCTCTTGCTTTCCCAGACAGTGTTGGAAGACTTAGGAGCTGCTATAGACTGAATGTTGTGTTCCCTATCAAGGTTCATGTTTTGAAATCCTGATCCACAGTGTAATAGTATTTGGAGGTGGAGCCTTGAGGAAGTGATTAGGTCATGAAGACAATGCCCTTGTGAATGAGATTAAAGCCCCCTATAAAAGAGGTTCTGGAGAGTTCCTGTGTCCCTTCTGCCATGTTAGGACACAAAGACAGCTGTCTATAAAACAGAAAGTGGGCTCTCACCTAATACTTAATCGGTTATCACCTAGATATTGAACTTCCTGCCTCCTGAACTGTGGGAAATATTTTTTATTGTTTATAAGCCACCCAGTCTGTGGACAGTCCACTGTTATCACCCAGTGGACTTGGACAGAAACCCCTCTTCTGATATTTGCAGCGCAATGTGTGTATTTATTTCCATAATAACAACTACTCTTAGTTTTGTAATTACTTACAACTGTCAGCCTGTCACCTCAGGAGGCTCTTGAATCCTCTGATCATATTGTTTTACCTTTGAATCCTCAAAACTTAGCATCATTTCTGGAACTTAGTAGATGTTCAAGTAAATGTCATTTGAATGAATGACTTCAGTGGATGCAGCATCTGTGACTCATTTCAAGTCTGTGCAAGTCCAACAACAGACATTAGTCAGACTTCGCATTTTTTATCAGCTATTGAAAGTGGGACAGTTGATCTATGATTTAGCATACCTCCAGTAAGCAAGCCCAAGAGAATAATGTTAAAAAACCCTGCCCTCCTGCAAGAGTCCGCTTGATCAAGGACCTTGTTTTAGTGGTTGATTTCCAGTTAAGTTGTCTCTCACAATCTTACGTTGGATGTCCCTTCACATGATTTGTTGATTTTTAGCAAAACTGAAGAAAGAATAAGAATTCTTTAGAATTTTATATGTTGTCCAATAATGCATTCTTAATACTGAGGAACATACAAATCCAGGCTAAAATTCTTCTATTTGGCTCTGGAAGACTGAAAAAAGATTACTGTAGTGATCAGAAGCTTGGCTTGCCATCAGATGGATTGTGCTTCCCATCTGTACTCTGTCACTTTCTATCTAGAAGTCACTAGGCAAATTACTTTACTTCTCTAAGACTCAATTTTCTTATCTGCAAAGTGGGTATAATAATAAAAATGAATAATACAAAATGAACTTCATAAATTTTCTGTGAATGTTAAATGAAGTAATACATATGAGAAGCAGTAAGCATATAGCCTAGTATGTAGTAAGTTTTCTCTTAGTATCAGTGATTGTTATCTGGAACTTTGAGTGATAGGTAATTTTTGGTCATGGAAAGAGTCTCTGAGGAACCTCTAGGGTTGTGTACAATGCGGAAGAATGTAATGTGAATAAGTTCAAGGAATTCAGGATTCAAATTTCAATGTAAAAAAAATTATTTTTACTTTATTTTACTTTACAGTACTGTATTGGTTTTGGCATACATTGACATGAATCCATTCAAAATTCAATTTTACCTGGAAGACCTTAGGCAGTTCACTTAATCCTAATATGTCCTCAGTATTGTTAAAAATATTGTCTTAGCCTTTTTCACATCTCTCTTGCTATGTATTTTCTGTTTTTTTCCCCTCTTTATACAGACTTCCTTGAGAAAAGGAATCTGTTGATACTTTTTGACACCTTAGTCAAGAATTGCTTCTTTCCACAGGAATTTACTTTTCAGTGTAATCATTCAGTAAGTTCTGATAAGCTATATATCTACTAAAGGAATGTTACTTATTAAGAACTAATGATGGAAGAGGAGTTTTGAAATGGGTGGAGACTTCCAGTGACTCTGAAATACTTTTATATGTGTATATTTTCTTCTGCTTCTATATAAAGCTGGAAAAGAAAAAAAGAAAAATAGGCAAACAAAAATCTCATGCTACCCTTTGATTTTGGGTTGCTTGACAAACAATTTTAGTTTCTAAAGCACTTGAAAGTCTTTTTTTTTTTTTGGTAAAGTTTTCATTCTGGCAACAAGCAAAGCAAGATGAACATCTCTTAATCTTTCTTTCCAGGACAGCTCTGTCATCTTGTTTGTACATATCTGCTTTGTCATTGTATATTCACAGAAAATAGTTGGCCCTCTAGGACTCTGGAGATGTTCTAGAATGAATGTGCTCAGAGTTAGAGCTCAATCTGAGCCACACAGCTGATTGGAAGCCTCTGTTCCCATATCTGTAACAGTAAGAGAGTGGACTAGGTCCTGAATTGCAAATAGAATTTATTTTGCAGTCCTACTTTGAGTATTTGGTATTGAGCTAAGACAGTGAAGATAAAGCCTGATGCATTGGGAGAGTGTTTTGTGATAAATTAACCAAAAGCATGGGATGGAGGAATGAAAGCCCTTATGCCAAATCTTGCTATCCCTAGACCACAAAATCACGAAGGCCTTTCTAGTTCTAGCATCACATCAGGCTGTGACTGATTCTCTACTTGCTCTTAATAAGATGTGAAGTGTCTGCCCTCCAAACAGTTCAGTCACCTGCTGTAATTGACTAGAATGCCATTTACATGCACTGCATGTGTTATTACCCATTCCTTTCCTAAAGACTTTGAGGTACCATAAATACTTTTTTAAAGCTAAAAGAAAGAATTCAGAAAAAGAAATGGGAATGGAAAATGAGAATAAATATATGAAAAATAGGAAGTATAAGAACAAGTATGAAATTCAAGGTTTAATTTTAATCTCCCTAACTTTATTCTCTAGTGCTCTATTCTCTCTTTCTATTTAATGCCCATAGCTGGTGGCACAGAAGAAGGAATCACATTGGTCTGGTGCTAATATGGGAAACTCTGGACATCTTTCAGATTTTCTCATGAAAATGTCTGGTAGAATCCTGAGATTTTTTGAGGATTCAGCATGATGCAAGAAATGCTTTTGCAGTCTTACTGAGTCAGACTTAAGCAATCAAAATGATTGCTCTATTTTAAATTCATCAACAGTAATGAGCTCTTGCGTCATTTTGCAAAGATGAGACTTGAGTCTCATGTGAAGTCTTTTAAAACCTCATTGCTATCTACAGTGCCCTTGGCTGCAGTTACCCAAGGCATAGTAAATACATCAGCATGGCCAAGTTGGGGCAGGGGAAAGAGTCACATGTTTTAAGACTACAGTTTTATGACTAGGATGATATTTTCCCTCTTTTGTTTTGCATTGAGGACGTATAAAAATAATGATATTAGCATGATTATAAATGATATATTTCTTGAAGCTACTCTTGAGCCTTTCTGCAAGATGGATTTTCAAAGTCTTTCATATATTATTTATATATTTAAACAAAAATGTGATTAGGGTTATTTCTTTTTCCAAAATGCTATAGACTTTTTTCCTAAGTGATTTCTGTGCTCTTACCCTCTCTTCCATTTAATATTGTCAGGTTACTCTTTTTTAAAAGAAAAAAAAATATTGAGAAGGCTTCTGGTTCTGGCAGAGTAGTAATAATTAAATTTCTCCTCTTGCCTGAAACAAACAAAAATCAACGTAAATTAAGAAATGATTTTTAAGATGTATATTATGCAATGAAAGATGGTGATCTCAGAGAGATGGCCAACAAATGAGGGGACCCTAGGATTGCCAAAATTTGTTGCTTGAGAGTTTCCAGACCATTGCACACTGAGGAAAAACACAGGCAGAAGCTGCAAAACTGAAGCTGAGCTGGAACTGAGAATATGGAGAGACCAAGACACTTTGAGTTGCAGGCAGGATGCTG
The DNA here is from genome assembly GCA_006410675.1 of Oreotragus oreotragus. Lineage (NCBI taxonomy): Eukaryota > Metazoa > Chordata > Mammalia > Artiodactyla > Bovidae > Oreotragus > Oreotragus oreotragus. The sequence continues at coordinate 196,839 of SJYX01005054.1, forward strand.
GAGAGGAGAGGTCTGCCAAGAGAGAGTTCTCTCTAGGTTGGCAGAGGGTCCTCCTTAACTATTCAGTCACATAATGATGAGGGCATGTATGTGCAGAAACTGTTTGAGTACAAAGAAAGAAATACTCAAAAAGACCAGAGACAACATCATTCAGATCCCATATGGGGCCAGAACTAGCAGGATAAACTAGGGAATAGGACTAGACCCAACCCCTCCTGGAGAGGAAAAGCGCGTAATTCATGAACCATTAGGAGAGAATGCTGAGAGTGGTCTTGCTTCAGTAGTGGAGAATAATTAGACCTAGACAGTAGACAAAACACTGCTCAAGTCTTACCTGATAAATCTTGTAAGCAGTGTCAGAAGGGGTAAAACTATTGCCAGTTACTTAACTGTGTCCCGGAACAAAACCCAAGAGTAGTTATAGAAATACAAAAATATCCAGCACCCAACAAAGTAAAACACAGTATCCTGCATTCAGTCAAAAATTGCCAGGCATGCAAAGAAACAGGAAAACCTATAATAAGGAGAAAAACTAATCAGCCAAAACTGACCCAGGACTGACAGAGATGTTACAATTAAATGACAAGGGCATTGGAAAATCACTATACTGTATTTTATATGTTCAGAAAGCGAGAGTAAAAATTGAACATGCTAAATAGAGAGGTAAAAGTATAGAAAAAGAGCCATGTTGAACTTTTAGAGACAAAAAACATAAAATAAATCCTAGAAATAAAACCTAGATGAAAAAAGCATTAATGGGATTATAGCAGATTAAACCTCATAGAAGTTTTGTGAACTTGAGTACACACAATAAACACTATCCAAAATCAAACATAGAGAAAGACTAGCTAAAAAATTACAAAGAGCATAAAAATCAGTAAACTACGGTACAACTTCAAGTGACTTAGTGTATGCATAATTGGAGTTCCCAAGAAAGAGGGAACTAGAAAAAGATAAATGGTGAACAAAAAGTTTTCAAATTTATGAAAACTATAAACCTTCACAAAACTCAAAATCCCAAAAAGTAAGAAAGGGAAAGAATACTACCCTGATGTACATCATAACCAAATTGCCCCAAACTGGTGATAGTGAGAAAAGTTTATAAGCAGCTGGAGAAAAGTGTTACACTGTATACAGAGGAATGCAGATAATGATGACAGCAGCTTTCTTGTAAAAAAATTAAAATAAAGCAAACAATGCCAGTGGAAACACAGCAAAGCAACATTTAAAAATTTCTGAAAGAGCGAAAAGCTATCTAGAATTCCATACCCAGTGAAAATATCTTTCCAAAAGAATGTTACATAACGGCTTTTTCCAACATCCAAAAACTGAAATAACTCATTGGCAGTAATTTTATACTACAAGAAGGTTTAAGAAGCTCTTGAGGCCAAAGAAAAATGACACCAGGTGGAAATTGGGATCTACACAAAGACCATAAAGATTTTTTTATTGTTTAAATATATTTAAAAGATAATTGAGTACATAATTAAAAACAGTAACACAGAGATGTAGCGTTTATAAGATATACAGAAGTAAAAAGTATGACTGTAATAGCACAGACTAATAGGGAAGAAGTGGAAGTAAACTATTATGAGGTCCTTATAATACCATTTGGAATGATCATTATCACCTGCAGATAACCTGGGGTAAATTAAACATGTATACTGTAAATCCTAAAGCATCCCTTAAATAACAGAACAAAGAATAAGAATTGTTAACAAATAAGCACACATGCAAATTAACAAAGGGAAGAAAATGGACTCATAGACAATACCCTGGTTATCCAGAAGAAGGCAGAAAAAGGGGGAAAAGGAAACGGAGAACGTGTAGGACCAAGAGACGTTAAATAGGAGGTTGATGTAAATCTAACCATATTAATAATGTGAAGGTGAAGGTGAAGTCGCTCAGTCGTGTCTGACTCTTTGCGACCCCGTGGACTGTAACCTACTAACTAGGCTTCTCCGTCCATGGGATTCTCCAGGCAAGAACTGGAGTAGATTGCCATTTCCTCCTCCAGGGGATCTTCCCGACCCAGGGATCGAACCTGGGTCTCCCGCATTGGAGGCAGACGCTTTAACCACTGAGCCACCAGGGAAGCCCAATAATGTGAACCATGTATAAATAATCTAAATACCTCAGTTAAAAGACAGAGATTGTCCCAAGTATATGATGCATATAAAGAACTTACTTGTAAGGTAAGTTAAGACACAACCAGGTTGAAAGTATGGAAAAGGAATGCCATACCAACAGCGTCATTTCATAATGATAGGTATATCACCCGTTGCTGGTGGCAATGCTAAATGGCAGCAGTCTCTTCGGAAAACAGCTTGGAGGTTCTTGATAAAGTTAAGCATAGACCTGCCATATGACCCAGGCCTTTCACTCCTTGGTGTTTATACTCAGGAGAAATTAAAGTATATGTCTATAGAAAGACTTTATACAGATGTTCATAACAGCTGTATCTGTAACAGCCCCAAACTGTCAGCCCAAATGTTCATCCATATGTGAATGGAAAAACTAAATATATTATATCCATAAATGAAATAGTATTTCGTAATAAAAGGAATGGATTCTTGATGCAAGCAACAGTGTGAAAGAATCTCAAAATAATTGCTCCGCTTAGACACCAGATAAACAAGAAGAAACAAACTACTGTGTAATTCTATTACATAAAATCCTAGGAAGTGCAAACCAACATGTAGTGACAGGAAGCAGATCATTGGGTGCCACGTGGGTGAGTAGGAGGCGGGTACCGTGGGCAGGGGTGAGGGAGATGGCAGAAGGGCCAGAAGGGGTCTTTTGAGAGTGGTGTATTATGTTAATAACTTTAGTGTAATGATGGAGTCATAGGCCATATTTAACTTGTGGACACATGTCATATGTCAAAACTTACAAAATTGAACCCTTTAAATATGTGCAGTTTATTGTGCATCAGTAAAAACTTTGTGCATCAATAAATGTACAAAGCTGGAATCAATTGGATTCCAAGCTGGAATCAAGATAGCAGGGAGAAATATCAATAACCTCAGATACGCATATGACGCTACCCTTATGGCAGAAGGCAAACAAGAACTAAAGAACCTCTTTATGAAAGTGAAAGAGGAAAGTGAAAAAGTTGGCTTAAAACTCAACATCCAGAAAACTAAGATCATGGCATCTGGTCCCATCACTTCATGGCAAATAGATGGGGAAACAGTGACAGACTTTATTTTCTTGGGCTCAAAAATCACTGCAGATGGTGACTGCAGCCATGAAATTAAAAGACGCTAGCTCCGTGGAAGAAAAGCTGTAAACAACCTAGACAGCATATTAAAAAGCAGAGACATTGCTTTGCCAACAAAGGTCTGTCTAGTCAAAGCTATGGCTTTCCCAGTAGTCATGTATGGATGTGAGAGTTGGACTATAAAGAAAGCTGAGAACTGAAGAATTGATGCTTTTGAACTGTGGTGTTGGAGAAGACTCTTGAGAGTCCCTTGGACTGCAAGGAGATCCATCCAGTCCATCCTAAAGGAAATCAGTCCTGAATATTCATTAGGACTGATGCTGAAGCTGAAATTTCAATACTTTGGCCACCTAATGCAAAGAACTGACTCACTGGAAAAGACCCTGATGCTGGGGAAAATTGAAGGCAGGAGAAGGGGATGACAGATGATGAGATGGCTGGATGGCATCACTGACTCAGTGGACATGAGTTTGAGCAAGCTCTGGGAGTTGGTGATGGACAGGGAAGGCTGGTGTGCTGCAGTCCATGGGATCACAAAGAGTCAGACTTGACTAAGCGATTGAACTGAACTGAAGGTGTTCAAAAACAACTGGAATGCAATAATATGCACAGACGATTTCACCTCAGAGTGAGCAGGATGCAAATATTTTATCACTTTCTCCTATCCACTTTACACCTTAAACCTTAGCATTTTATTTTATCAGCAGAACAATTAACTTGATAACTGTCTATGAAACAGAAAGGTGCTGACTAGGAACCTTGATTGGACTCATGTTAGCTAAATACATATGTGCATGCCAAGTCACTTCACTCATGTCCAACTCTTTGCAACCCCATGGACTGTAGCCCACCAGGCTACTCTGTCCATGGGATTCTCCAAGCAAGAATACTGAAATGAGTTGTCATGCCTTCCTTCAGGGGGATCTACAGGCAGGTTCTTGGCCACTAGCGCCACCCCAGAAGCCCCACTGAGTACCTTTTCCCTAAATAATCACTGCCATGTTGACTTTAAGTATCTTCCAGTACAATTATAATTTTTCATCAGTTCCAAAAAGCTTAAAACCTTATTTAGAATCTCCTAATCCACTAAAGAAAATATTCAGACTCTTTGTGGCACAAATATAAATGCAGACACAGGCTCACAGAGCTTGAAAGAGCCTCAGAAATAATCTGAGGCTTTTTATAAAATAATCTGAATTGCTTTTTATAAAAGAAAGAGATTGAGGATGAGAACAAATGAATGACCACTTTTGAAGTCACACAACTAACTGAGATTGAAACCTATGTGTCCTGATTCCCTAAGTAGGAGTTCAGTATTTCACAAATCAGAGTGCTTTAAGATAGAAGCCATTTAATAAATATGTGTTAAAATCAGAATGAATATTGCAGATTGAACTGGTGACCTGATAGTCTCTGATTTTAAGATATGCTGAATTATTAGAAAAGGAAAACTGAACTCTGGTGCCATCTTACTACATTAACACATTTTCCACATTGACACACTTCCCTTTTTGGAAAAGGACTCAGTAGGAAGAGATTACACTGCCCTTACCCTTTTTGGTCGTTTCTGTTCTGTTATATTTAAGGCATAATCCTTTTATTTGGGTTTATAGAAAACATGGGCCAGGTCGAAGTCTCCCATTATTTTCACCCCCTTTCCTATGTTTTCTTAATTTTGCATTGCACTTGATTTTTGTCTATATATTTGTATTAAATTTCTGGTAATAACCTTTCCAGGCATCCTGGAAACATTCATTCAGTCTTCTCAAATTCTAAGTTATTTAAGGCATAAGTTATCCATAAGCACGAGAGAGAGAAAATAAAAAAAGGACTAGCACACAGCCACTGACCCATCAGAAGGGGTGGAGAGAAAGATCTTTGCGTGAATATTAAAACTAATGTCAGTAGAGAAGATGCCACAATAGACTGGTGCAGCACATCTTACCATGAATGCGCACACAGAAAATTTCTCAGTTCTTTTTCTTCCTACTTCTCTACTGTTTTGTATGAAAGTGAAAGTGAAGCTGCTCAGTCGTGTCCGACTCTTTACGACCCCATGGACTGTAGCCTATCAGGGTCCTCGGTCCATGGAATTTTCCAGGCAAGAGTATGGAGGGGGTTGCCACTTCCTTCTCCACGGGATCTTCCCAACCCAGGAATCAAACCCGGGTCTCCTGCATTGCGGGCAAGCACTTTACCGTCTGAGCCACCAGGGAAGCTCGACATACTGTTTTGTATGACTATCTCATTAACTTAGTATTAATTCTTTGTGGCCCAATATAAGTCTAGAATATAATCTTCTGATATTTTCTGTATGTAGTTTCCAAAAATTCTGACTGCATCCATAGAGACTGAGAAATAGTAGATGACAAAAGAAGACTGATCTTCAAGGAAGTTTAATTGAAGGATAACACCATGCAGTCTGCAGAATAATTGGAGCACAATTTACCGTTATGATACAGTGGTTCTCAAATCGTGGCGTGTGTAAGAGTCACTGGGTATTCCCCAACTTTTCTGATTTAGTAGGTCGGGAGTGGAGCCCCACAGTTTCCACTTTTTAACAAGTTTTGCAAGTAATTTTGTTGCTAGTGGATTTATGTTGATAAAAATTGTTCAGCCTCTTTCCTTTTCTGGTTTCCACCTAAACTTTGGTTAAAATTACAGTTACACAACTCACTAGCTGGAAGTCCTTAGAAAAGTAACATGACCTTTCAGTGTCTTGACTTTGAGAATAATTCAGGGTTTTGCAAGGATTGATAAAATAATATTATGTGAAGTGCCTGGTACATGGTAGACATTTAAATAATGTTAAATTCTTTTCCCAAATAAATATCATGTTCTTTCTTAATCTGAGCCTAAACTGGAATGTATTTCTCCTTTAATTCCTAACCTGATTGTAAACAACTCCACTGTTTCAGATCATGAAAAAAATCACATACCTCAACTCAAATGACCGGTTGCCAATCCCAGAAACATTTTTGCTACGTTTGAATGACTCAGGCATGACAGAACATTAATGCATGCACATAGTTATCCATGTCACAAAAGCCAAAAGATTTAGATTTTTAAACTTACTCAAGTCAAAAACAGTCAAACATACCACCCACCAAACTTACCACCATGCATTGGGTCCTACTTTGCAAACTGAGAAAAATTGCTTTAAGGATGAGTAAGAAAGTACAGAGCATGTCTGCTCACAAGCAAATGTTCAAGATAAACCCTTGTCCTTTTTTTTTTTCAAAATGTGTTCTAGTTCCTCAGCCTCTTGTTTTCGTATTTATCCAAAGACCTTAGATACAGCAAGGTGCTTTGACACATCCAAGAGTTAAACGCAGCCCAATGCACACCCAGAAGCCCAGAGGATTATTTTTCAAAATGAGAATTATGTTTGGGCCAATAACCAGTAAGGGCAAGGAAGAACTCAGCAGCTCAAAGGAACATGCAAAACTCAACACTCTGAGGCTGATGAAATGTTCTCTCCTTATTCATCAGGGCTGGATCGGTGCCAGCTGATGTTATCAACAAAATTTGACCCCATCCTTTCCAGATACAACCTTAGTCTTAAAGATCTTTTTCCATCTTACAGATTCCACCAAAGTCATCCTAGGCCATATGCTTAAACAGTCAATCCCCTCCTCCAGCACTGCTCCACAAAACATGGAGGAAATTGTGTTAGATTTGTACTTATGCTCAAAGGGCTAGAAATACAAACTTGTGTTTTAAATGTTTACTTTTTAAATAAAAAATCATACAGATGCAAAGTTCTAAAAGTCAAATAGTGCTAGTAGCTTATACTAAAACAAAACAGATAAAAAAATTAGCTGCCTCTCCACCTCTGCCACCAGCAACATTTACCCTGTTCTCTAAAGGCAACTCCTTTCAAGTATGTTACCTGTTTCATCTGGTATTTATGTCCATTTTTTAAAGAACTAACTTAAAAAACTGGAAATAGAACTGCCATACGACACAGCAATCCCACTGCTGGGCATACACACCGAGGAAACCAGAATTGAAAGAGACACATGTACCCCAGTGTTCATCGCAGCACTGTTTACAATAGCTAGGACATGGAAGCAACCTAGATGTCCATTGGCAGATGAATAGATAAGAAAGCTGTGGTACATATACACAATGGAGTATTACTCAGTTATTAAAANCACACTGAGGAAACCAGAATTGAAAGAGACACATGTACCCCAATGTTCATCGCAGCACTGTTTATAATAGCCAGGACATGGAAGCAACCTAGATGTCCATCAGCAGATGAATGGATAAGAAAGCTGTGGTACATATACACAATGGAGTATTACTCAGTTATTAAAAAGAATGCATTTGAATCAGTTCTAATGAGGTGGATGAAACAGGAGCCTATTATACAGAGTGAAGTAAGTCAGAAAAAATATCAATACAGTATATTAAGACATATATATGGAATTTAGAAAGATGGTAAATGACCCTATATGCAAGACAACAAAAGAGACACAGATGTAAAGAACAGACTTTTGGACACTGTGGGAGAAGGCGAGGGTGAGATGATTTGAGAGAATAGCATTGAAACATGTATATTATCATGTGTGAAACAGATCGCCAGTCCAGGTTTGATGCATGAGACAGGGTGCTCAGGGCTGGTGCACTGAGATGACCCTGAGGGATGGGATGGGGGTTCAGGATGGGGAACACCTGTACACCTGTGGCTGATTCATGTCAATGTATCACAAAAACCACCACAATATTGTAAAGTAATAGGCCTCCAATTAAAATAAATAAAATTTTAAAAAAAGATAATCAAAAGAAAACAAAAGGTTAACTTTAGGTCAGTGTAATTATATAAATCTAATTCATTACTGTTCCAAGTCATGATATTATTTTCTTTCCCTGAACATAATTTTTGTTTTTCCTAGAGTTATGTATTGCATCTTTTAAAAGAATTTACTTGATTTTCTCTGTGTTTACACTTAATGTCTTTCTACATCCTCTGGCAGCCAGCATTTCAATAGAACTGCTCATAAACAGAACCTGTCACATAATTTCTTATTTCCACTTTTTCTAGACTTTCCTCCTAAAGTCAGTTTAGGCCTCCTATTTCAATTTGAACAGGTTTCCTGGAAGGGAAACTTCACAGCTCTTATTCTTTGTCATTCCCTTGGCTTGAAACCTGTAACCAGGATACATGGCTTTTTTTTTTTTTTTTTTTGCTTTTGCTTGAGGAAAAAATGGTAACTCATTTTTTAAATTAAAAATTATCAAATTGTTCCTCCGGATCATCCCCATACACCAGCCCCAAGCATCCTGCGTGGGAGGTGGGAGGGGGGTTCATGTTTGGGAGTTCGTGTACACCCATGGCAGATTCATGTCAATGTATGCCAAAACCAATAGAGTACTGTAAAGTAAAGTAAAATGTAAGCTCTAAAAAAAAAAAAAATTTTTTTTTATTTTTTATTTTTTTAAAATTTTTTATTTGAACTCCCAAACATGAACCTCCCCCACCTCCTACCCCACATCATCCCTCCGGATCATCCCCATGCACCAGCCCCAAGCATCCTGCATCCTGCATCAAACACAGGCTGGCAATTCGTTTCTTACATGATTCGTTTCTTATGTCAATGCTATTCTCCCAAATCATCCCACCCTCTACCTCTCCCCAAAAAAATACATGAGTTTCTCTGCCTGTGAAGAGAGAATCACATTCATTTTCTTTAGCAAGTTAATAAGGAGTAGTGTTTTGGACATAATTAACCAGGAATGGAGTCTATTATATGTTTGGTATTTCATTTACCAGTACCTTAATATACTTGGCTTTCCTGGTGGCTCAGATGGTAAAGCATCTGCCTGCAATGTGGGAGAGCCAGGTTTGATCCCTGGGTTGGGAAGATCCCATGGAGAAGGAAATGGCAACCCACTTCAGTAGTCTTTTCTGGAAAATCCCATAAACGGAGAAGCCTGGTAGGCTACAGTCCTTGGGGTTGCAAAGAGTCAGATATAACTGACTTCACTTAATACACTTGAGATTTTCTCTCTTTCTTTTTTTTTTTTTGGCACAGGGATTTTATTTCTTTTTACACTGTTGAGCTTTCTAATCATTTCCAATTAACATTTAACATGTAATTTTATTTCTTTTTAATTATGATGACATTGACAGAGTATAGGCTATGATTGTTTTGGAACAATTGTTGAAGAGGTACTTAAAAATAATTTAAAGGTTGCAAATGTATTTTTAAAAGAAACCTTCAAAAATTATATACTTCTACATATAAAAAAATGCTTATATTATGTGTATGTTTCAATCACAAAGTGAACAGACCCACCCAATTCAAGAGATACAGCATTGTCAACATTCAATAATACTCCTTCCCTCCTTCCAAATGTGACATTATCCTGGCTTCTAAAACCAGAATAGTCTTCAGTGTTTTTAAAATTACCTTCTAGCAGAATGATATTTAGGTCTGGCTTTTTTCACTCACCATATGCTTGTGGAGTCATTCATGTTCTTTGTAGACGTTGTTTTCATTTTGTAGTGTATATCCTTTTATGGTATGATAGTGAATTATTCAATTTTTTAATCATCTTTACTACTTGTGGGACTTTAAATTGTTTCCAGTTATTAATTATTCCAGAATGCTACTGTGGATATTCTACTACCAATACTATTAATATTCTTGTACATGTCTTCTCACAAACATGGGCACCTTTTTGTACTGGGTATATACCTAGAGGTGGAATTGTAATAAAGGGTGTGTACCTGTTCACTCAGCTTCACTAGATATTGTCAGATGATGTTTCAAAATGGTACCAGTTTACATTTTTACCAGCAGAGTAGTAGAGTTGCAACTGTTCTGCATTCTCAATATCACCTGGTATAGTCTTTTAAAAAAGATTACCCATTCTTTTTGTGTAGAATGATAACATTTTTTTATTAAATTTGCATTTCTTTGGTGATTAATGAAGCTGAGGACCCTTTACTATATTAATTATGTATTTGAATATCCTCCTCTGAAGTGTCTATTCCAGTCTTTTGCCTTTTTCTTGTCTGTTTCACATGATTAGAAGTTCTTTATATATTTGAAGTGTAAACCCCTTGTCAATTATATATCAATTACCTTCTCTACCTTGTGGCTCACTCATTCACATAGTTAATAAAATATTTTGTTGAAAATAAGTTTTAAATTTTCATGTAATCTACCTAATTAATTTCCTTTTATGGTTAGTGTTCTTGGTGTTCTACTTAAGTAGTCTTTGTTACTCTAAGATCATGACCACATGACCTTTCATCTTTAGATCTGCAGTCTACCTAGAACTGATTTTTTTCTGTGGTATGAGGAAAAACCCTAGTTTCATTATTTTCCATATGGATAACTAATTCTTCCAGCTCCATTTAAGAAGTCTTTATCCCCTTCTCTGCAGTGCCACCTTTTTCATAAAGCAAATCTCTCCCAAATGTATGGGTCTGTTACTGAACTTGTGTTTGGTTCCATTGGTCTGTATTTGCCTATTTGTGCAGCAATAAAACCTGCCTTAATTAATATATCTTAATAATGTCTTGATGTTCAGTTAAATAAATAAGGGTAGTCCACTAGTTTGTTTCTCCATCATTGTAGATATTCTTGGCTATTTAAATGTATATCCATTTGAGAATCAAATAATCACAAAAAATCCTGTTTGAATTTTATTTGTATTGCATTTGAGTCTAAAGATTAATTTGGAAAGAATAATCTTGGATCTTTCAGACCAATAACTCAGTGTTAATATGTTTAAAAACTTATTTGAGTAGAGTCTTTATTTTCTTTAAACAATATTTCACATCTTGGGCTCTTTCGGTAGAGAAGTCTTCATAATATTTTTGTCGGGGAGATGTTCATTTTATTCATTTGTTTGGTATTAGAAGCTTTTTGATTATACTGTAAATCATTACCTTCAAGATTTTATTTTCTAATTATAGTTGTTGATTTATAGAAATAAACTGATTTTCATATTGAAAAAAAATTATCAAATTACTGCAAATTATTTTTATAAAATTTTTGAAAGTTACTTTACATTCACCTCTTTAAAAATATTGACTGTATTCTCTGTGTTGTACATCTTTGAGCCTATCTTACACCCAGTAGTTTTTACCTGACAGTCCCCCACCCTCCCCACTGGTAACCACTAATTTGTTCTCTGTGCCTGTGAGTCAGCTGCTTTTTGTTACATTCACTAGTTTGTTGTATTGTTGAGATTCCACATATAAGTTGTAACATACAGTATTTTTCTTTCTCTGACTTATTTTACTTAGCATAGTGCCCTCCAAATGTATCCATGTTGCTGCAGATGAAAGAATTTTGCTCTTTTTAATGGCTGGATGATATTAAGAAGATTATACCACAACTCCTTTATCCATTCATCTGTTGATGGACACTTAGCTTGTTTCCATATTTTGGCAATTGTAAATAATGCTGCTATGAATATTGGGGTTCATGTATGTTTTCAAATTACTGTTTTGAGTTTTTAAGTAGTCTTTGTTACTCTAAGATCGTGACCACATGACCTTTCATCTTTAGATCTGCAGTCTACCTAGAACTGATTTTTTTCTGTGGTATGAGGGAAAAACCCTAGTTTCATTATTTTCCATATGGATAACTAATTCTTCCAGCTCCATTTAAGAAGTCTTTATCCCCTTCTCTGCAGTGCCACCTTTTTCATGAAGCAAATCTCTCCCAAATGATGGGTCTGTTACTGAACTTGTGTTTGGTTCCATTGGTCTGTATTTGCCTACTTGTGCAGCAATAAAACCTGCCTTAATTAATATATCTTAATAATGTCTTGATATTCAGTTAAATAAATAAGGGTAGTTCTCTAATTTGTTTCTCCATCATTGTAGATATTCTTGGCTATTTAAATGTATATCCATTTGAGAGTCAAATAATCACAAAAAATCCTGTTTGAATTTTATTTGTATTGCATTTGAGTCTAAAGATTAATTTGGAAAGAACAATCTTGGATCTTTCAGACCAATAACTCAGTGCTAATATAAAAACTTATTTGAGTAGTCTTTATTTTCTTTAAACAATATTTCACATCATGGGCTCTTTTGGTAGAGAAGTCTTCACATATTTTTGTTGGGGAGATGTTCATTTTATTCATTTGTTTGGTATTAGAAGCTTTTTGATTATACTGTAAATCATTACTTTCAAGATGTTATTTTCTAATAATAGTTGTTGATTTATAGAAATAAATTGATTTTCATATTGATTTTGTATCCAGTGCCCTTGCTAAATTCATTCATTAATTCTAAACTTTATTAATAGTTACATATTCTTTTGAATTATTGGTATATCTATCATATCCTACTTTAATATTTTCTGGAAGAGTCTGCATAGTATTGGTGTAATTTCTTTCTTAAAAACTTGGTAGATTTCATAGGTGGAACATTTCTGGTCTTGGCATTGTCTTTGTGTAAAGAGTTTTAATAGTCATTTAAAATTATTAGGTATGGAAACACCCATTTTTTCAATTTCTTACATGAGTTTGGTAAATAGGTTTTTTTTTAAAATCTTTTTTGTTGATTATTTTTAGGAGTTTGTCTATTAACGTATTTTTTAACATTTATTGGTATAAAGTTTTCATAATCTCTCCTATTATGACACTTATGATGTCTATGTGCTATGAAGTAGCTTATTTTTTTTCCATTTCAATCCTGGCCATTATCTTTTTATCAACTGTATTTATGTTTAAAAGATCCAACATCTGGTTTTTAAGTTCCAATATGGAACTTAGATCATTAGTCTTTTTCTTTTCTAATGTACTCATTTAAGGTTTTAAATTTGTGCTTAAGCTCAATTTTACTGAATCTCACAGATTAGATTTAAAATATTTTCTAATTTTTATTGTGATCTCAACTTTGACCCAAGGGCTATTTAGAAGTATATTGTTTAATTCCTAAACGTTGGAAGATTTTCTACTATTTTTAGTTGTTCATGTCTAGCTTAATTCCCATATAGTCAAACATGTCTTCTGTATGATTTTGATTTTTAAAGTTCATTGATGCTTTATTTATTTTTCCCTGTAGATGGTCATATTTTTTAGCAACTTTACTGAAATACTTTCACCTGTTGATGTTTTGTTAATGCACAGTGTTTGTATACACTTGAAAATAATGTGTTTTATACATTATTTCAGTGTCTTTGCTTGTCAGGTATATAGCTTTGAGATAGAAATTTTAATTTACCTTTGGGTTGGACAATTTTTTCCAAGACATAAAGTGAAACATTTAATTCACTTTTTAAATTTGTGTGTATTTAAAGCAGGGGTCCCACCATGAACTTAGGAAAGTCCTATATGGAAATGGTCATGGAGATTTTCACAAGAGAGCTGTATTCTATCCAGCACTCTAAACTGAAATTATCTTTGATCACATCTATGTTTTTGTGTTCCTCTAATCAGTTGATTGATCTGATAGAGAGCTGTGTGAACATTTTGGGAAAGCTAGCCTTGTTCTGGACTTTTGCTTGTTACTTAAGATGAGTTAACGCTGGCTTCAAAAATGCTGTGATGTTGCGCTACAGTGCTGTAATGCCTTGATAGGGATTAGAATGCAAAAATCGAGACGGGGAACAAGACTGAAGACAAAACCAAAACCTTGATGTATGTTTTACCATGATTGGGAAGGAGTTCCCTTGAAGGGAGTCAGTGGTGTCTTTTGTTAATCCTGTAGTATGAAATGAGAACTTGGAAAGTGAGTCTAAGAGAAGTAAGAAAGACTTAGATGCAAGTCTGTGGGTGTGGGGAATGATAGTTTTAGAGGAGGAAAGTACAATGGTTTGATGAACATTATTTCCCTTACATCACATGCTGCCTCTTCTCAATGCTGTGTTAAGTGCTTTCCCTTTTCTTGAGCCAGTAATGGCACAGTGGCTATGCTATAGAAACTATCAAATCAAGAAGGTAAAAATGCACCAGGAGGCATTTCAAAAATATTATCCCCATTATCTTTCTGAAGCTTATCTTGTGATTCACCATTGTTACTGTTGAGCCTTTGGTTTTTCAGGTTGGAATTCTAACTAATAAAGACTAGTTTATTTTTCTTTTGAGCTTCTAATCTATAGAATGGGACCCTTAAAACAACTGATCTGCTAGGTATGTAATTGAGAGTAGCAAAGTGTTTGCTAAACTTTAAGTGGCTCAAAGACATTACTTTCTTAGTATATTTGAGTTTCCAAACACAACACCTTTGGTGGCAAAAGCTAAACAAATGTTAAAGCTAATTATAATAAAAACAATTCACAAATGCTTTCAAAAGCAAGGTGTATAATAGCTGGAAATATATAGTTAATTTTTTATATTTCTTATTAATTTATACTTGTAAATGGCTTTTTCTCTTCCTTGAATTCTGCTGCAGACTTGAAACATCAAGATGTATTAACTGCTAAATAATTATGTGTTGTAATAAGTTGAAATGTCAACATTATAATAACTACTAAGTTCAAAAGCAAGAAATTCCTTGGAAATTATTTCAAAATAGCATAAACACATTTAAGGTTATCTTGGAATACAAAAATACTTGAAATTATAATTATAATAAATTAAAATTATATTGCATAATTATTACATATTACATAATTATATAATAATACCTGCTGATTTGTTTATCTTGAAACATTTTGCATTTATAGCTGATTTCTTTTTCTCCTCCAAAAATTATAGTATGAATTAACTTGTACCACTCAATGATTGACCTCTGAGTTTTCATTATTAGTATTTTACCAGAGGGTTAATGTGTACTTTTAAATGTTTTTGCATCTCATTATCACAGAAATGTGAAACAGAAGATGAATAATGGGAAAATTGATGTTAATGTCTCTGGCTCAGGATGTAAGCTATTATTTGATAGCTAAGTCCAAAGTAATGGAACCTGGTGCTCTCTTGCATGGCTACCTAATTTTTATGCCATGTTTCATGTCATCTAAAATATTTTCTGTAGATATTTTGCATTTCAAAGTTGTGCATTAAAATATTCACTGTGTGGAAATCATAACAATAAATGTAAGTTAATGGCTTAAGAGCAATAGTTGGTGTTCTTAGCTCTTCCTTCTTTGAAAATGTCTAATTTTATTCATCCCATATATTTGTTTCTGGAACATTTAATGATTATTTCCTAGAATTTTGTTAATCTTTAAAGCAGTTTCAGTTGTTGGTGACAGAGCTATCACAGTCCAGAAGGCAACATATAATCCCTTTATATCAGAAATGGCACGAAAAAACATCAAGGAAAGGATGAGCTTTTTCTATACAATAATTGTTTTATTTTATACATGGAAATCATATCTGTAGTTATGCTGTTTGTGACTATGAAAATATAGTAAAAAATACATCAAAACCTCTTTGACATAATTTCATGATTCATATTTGGTTTACATTAGTTTTAATTGCTCTAACAATACAGAAAAATTTTAGAATGGCTTTGAAAATAGGAAATAAATGTAAATAATCCCAAACAGAATGTTCTGAGTTATTGTAAAATGAAAATACTTAATGTTTTTCCCCTTCAGGCATTTTCAGGTTCTGATTGTCATAAAATCTTTCCTTTCTTATTCTTGATTTGGATGGGATCTAATGACATGGCATTTCTTAGAAAATATGCTTAGTTCATTGCAGCAAAGAGGGAGTCCTATAAATTTTTCCTAAAAATTAAGGTCACAGTACATTGATAACTGCTGCTGCTGCTGCTAAGTCACTTCAGTCGTGTCCGACTCTGTGTGACCCCATAGACGGCAGCCCACCAGGCTTCCCCGTCCCTGGGATTCTCCAGGCAAGAACACTGGAGTGGGTTGCCATTTCCTTCTCCAATGCATGAAAGAGAAAAGTGAAAGTGAAGTCGCTCAGTCTGTCCGACTGTTAGCGACCCCATGGACTGCAGCCCACCAGGCTACTCCGTCAATTGGATTTTCCAGGTAAGAGTACTGGGGTGGGGTGCCATTGCCTTCCCCGACATTGATAACTAACAAATGAAAACAGAACATATCCTTTTATAATCACCTAGTTTAAAAATAATTACTATTCTAATCATTTATCTTATTTATAATATCACCCATTAAACACTATATATATTTTTGTCATTAATTTACTGACATGATGTCAGCAACTGAGTGTTCTTCTCTTATCTAGAGTGTCACCATTCTTATTTTTGAAGAGGAATGTCACAAATGGGACATATAATTAGCCATTAAATAATTCGAGTCTTATTACCAGTTCTATTTTAACTGCCTGTGTGAACTAGGGTAAGGCATTTAACTTTTCAGGACCTTGAAACCTTAGTTTCCTCACTTGTGAAGAAGAGGAGTAAGCTCAACATTTCTCTGGTCTTGCCTGTTCTAAAGTTCTGTGAGTCTTGATACAATATTTCTAGCATGGCAGTCCAGCCTTGGCACTCTCGTATTATTAATAGCAAGCAAGAAAATGACTGGAGTGGATGTTGTTGAATATCTCCCTAGCATCCATCCCTTCTTTCCTCTGCTGCTGCTGCTAAGTCACTTCAGTCATGTCCGACTCTGTGTGACCCCNTTTAAAAACTTATTTGAGTAGAGTCTTTATTTTCTTTAAACAATATTTCACATCTTGGGCTCTTTCGGTAGAGAAGTCTTCATAATATTTTTGTCGGGGAGATGTTCATTTTATTCATTTGTTTGGTATTAGAAGCTTTTTGATTATACTGTAAATCATTACCTTCAAGATTTTATTTTCTAATTATAGTTGTTGATTTATAGAAATAAACTGATTTTCATATTGAAAAAAAATTATCAAATTACTGCAAATTATTTTTATAAAATTTTTGAAAGTTACTTTACATTCACCTCTTTAAAAATATTGACTGTATTCTCTGTGTTGTACATCTTTGAGCCTATCTTACACCCAGTAGTTTTTACCTGACAGTCCCCCACCCTCCCCACTGGTAACCACTAATTTGTTCTCTGTGCCTGTGAGTCAGCTGCTTTTTGTTACATTCACTAGTTTGTTGTATTGTTGAGATTCCACATATAAGTTGTAACATACAGTATTTTTCTTTCTCTGACTTATTTTACTTAGCATAGTGCCCTCCAAATGTATCCATGTTGCTGCAGATGAAAGAATTTTGCTCTTTTTAATGGCTGGATGATATTAAGAAGATTATACCACAACTCCTTTATCCATTCATCTGTTGATGGACACTTAGCTTGTTTCCATATTTTGGCAATTGTAAATAATGCTGCTATGAATATTGGGGTTCATGTATGTTTTCAAATTACTGTTTTGAGTTTTGTTTTTTTTGTGTGTGTAGACACACACACACACACGTTTCCAAATTACTGTTTTGAGTTTTGTTTTTTTGTGTATACACACACACACACGCATACACACATATATACATACATACATACATACTGAGGAGCAGAATTGCTTTGTCATATAGTTGTTCTATTTTCAGTTTTTTGAGAAGCCTCCATATTGTTTTCCATCATGGCTATTCAATTTTTTTGTTTTACTTTTTTCTTTTGGTGCAGACTCATTTTTAATAGCCTGATTTTGAGATCAACTCTAAAGGATCCCTGATTTAAAAAAATTGCTCCATTTATATTTTAGTGATACCCCCAAATAGAAAATTAAGCCAATTTACACATTACTCTTAATTGTGGTAACTGTTATGGTCTCCCCCCAAAAATCAAGATCAAAACTATCTGGTAGAGCAACCTAAAATTATGATAAGTTTTCCAGAATAGAGAGCCCAAACCTGGGATGTTATCCATGGAGAAGTCTTCAAAATTTGTATTTTCCCCTCAGATTCTACAAATTTTCCTATAGCATATTGTCATCTGATTCTGGCAACGCACTATAATTGAATGCCATGTACAAGCAACAGGAAAAATCAATTCACTGACCATGAAAAAAGAGAAATGAGCTACAGACTCACTAGGGAAGTTTATAAAGCTTCTCTGTAGGATTGAGTTACTGGTTTTTATTCTGAAGCAGCAGCACTGAAGCACAAAAAATGCCAGTAATTGGGGTCAGTGTTCANACAAGCAACAGGAAAAATCAATTCACTGACCATGAAAAGAGAAATGAGCTACAGACTCACTAGGGAAGTTTATAAAGCTTCTCTGTAGGGTTGAGTTACTGGTTTTTATTCTGAAGCAGCAGCACTGAAGCACAAAAAATGCCAGTAATTGGGGTCAGTGTTCAGTCAGACCCCGCCCCCCCCACCAAAGGATCTTCAGCCAACTCTGTTAGAATAAAACTTCAACTTCAAATAAGCATGTGATGCCTCTAACTTTTCCATTAGGAAAAGTTAATGAGTTTCTTTTGACAAGAGTGTTACAAAGGTGTGATTCTCAGAAATGAAAGTCTAGATACCTCAGACTCCATGTGTATAAAAAAATGATACTCTTGAAAGGAGACAAAATATACATTAATTTCAATGCTTTTTTTTCCCCTCTGTATAAAACCCTTAGGTTCAGTAGCAAAGAAACTGTGTTGAAATGAATAGAAATAAAATGACTGTTTCCTACCAAGAGAAGCACAGTAGTCAAGGACTAATTTCAATTCCCCTTGCAGAGAAGGAGGCCGTAGGCTGCTAAACGGGAAATCAGGCCATTGGAGCTTTGCACTGCTGCTTACGGGGAAGTGTGTCCTTCCTGTGTGACCTAGGAAGAGACCAAAAAGGCAGAAGGGACACTGACTTTTATGAGAACATTAGCACGTGACCTGAATATGAGTTCCTCACAGGTTACATGTTTGTTCCCTCAGGTCTAATATGCACCTGCCTATACACCACACTTTCTTAAAGCTATCACTTACTTTTAGCTCTTCCAAGTGTCAGTTTTCATAAACAGAAAATAACAGTAGTGTTGCATTCAGAAGCTGTTTTGAGAATTGAAATTTTACAGACATAGCAAGTTATATTTACAAAGGTTTGGTGGTGTCTTGGAGAAGGCAATGGCACCCCACTCCAGTACTCTTGCCTGGAAAATCCCATGGACGGAGGAGCCTGGAAGGCTGCAGTCCATGGGGTCGCTGAGGGTCAGACACGACTGAGCAACTTTCGCTTTCACTTTTCACTTTCATGCATTGGAGAAGGAAATGGCAAGTGTTCTTGCCTGGAGAATCCCAGGGACAGGGGAACCTGGTGGGCTGCAGTCTATGGGGTCATACAGAGTCGGACACGACTAAAGTGACTTAGCAGCAGCAGGTGGTGTCTTAAAAATTTAGGCCACAAACATATGAGTATTTCAACAGTCCCCTACACTCCTGAAAATATATCCCAAAGTTGATGTGAAAACATCAAGGTTGATATTTATTGACTTCGTATCCCTCTAAATTTTCAATGACCTCCTCCCTCAAACGTGAAACCTTTGGCCATTCCAACTCCACTGATTTCTCATTTCTAAGTTTCTGCAGTATTTAGTTCCTACCTACATATACACTTCCCAAGTGGTGTTAGTGGTAAAGAACCCACCTACCAATCCAGGAGATATGAGAGACATGGGTTTGATCCCTGGGTCGGGAAGATTCCCTGGAGGAGGGCATGGCAACCCACTCCAATATTCTTGCCTGGAGAATTCCATTGACAGAGAAGCTTGTTATGGACTGTAACAGTTCATAAGGTTGCAGAAAATCAGACACAACTGAAGTGACTTAGAACTCACATGCACACATATACTTGCCACTTAGAGCCTTTGGCTATTTTTTTAATTTAACTTATATGCAGAGTACATCATGAGAAACGCTGGACTGGAAGAAACACAAGCTGGAATCAAGATTGCTGGGAGAAATATCAATAACCTCAGATAGGCAGATGACACCACCCTTATGGCAGAAAGTGAAGAGGAATAAAAAGCCTCTTGATGAAAGTGAAAGTGGAGAGTGAAAAAGTTGGCTTAAAGCTCAACATTCAGAAAACGAAGATCATGGCATCCAGTTCCATCACTTCATGGGAAATAGATGAGGAAACAGTGGAAATAGTGTCAGACTTTATTTTGGAGGGCTCCAGAATCACTGCAGATGGTGACTGCAGCCATGAATTTAAAAGACGCTTACTCCTTGGAAGGAAAGTTACAACCAACCTAGATAGCATATTCAAAAGCAGAGACATTACTTTGCCGACTAAGGTCCGTCTAGTCAAGGCTATGGTTTTTCCAGTGGTCATATATGGATGTGAGAGTTGGACTGTGAAGAAGGCTGAGCGCCGAAGAATTTATGCTTTTGAGTTGTGGTGTTGGAGAAGACTCTTGAGAGTCCCTTGGACTGCAAGGAGATCCAACCAGTCCATTCTGAAGGAGATCAACCCTGGGATTTCTTTGGAAGGAATGATGCTAAAGCTGAAACTCCAGTACTTTGGCCACCTCATGCAAAGAGTTGACTCATTGGAAAAGACTCTGATGCTGGGAGGGATTGTGGGGGCAGGAGGAGAAGGGGACGACCGAGGATGAGATGGCTGGATGGCATCACGGACTCGATGGATGTGAGTCTGAGAGAACTCCGGGAGTTGGTGATGGACAAGGAGGCCTGGCGTGCTGCAATTCATGGGATCTCAAAGAGTCAGACACGACTGTATGACTGAACTGAACTGAACTGAACTGAACTGAATGGAAGTTTTCTCCTATAAGTATCTGAACGCTCCTTGAGTACAGAGGTAAGTTTTGGTTGTTTTCTGTTTCCTTGATTGTACCTAGAATAATGCCCTTGCCCTGAAGGTTTGTTCACTGCCTGTTGATTCCAGAGGACCATCCCCTTTTAGTTAATGATTGTTGAAAATCTACCCACACATTCCATTCACTTGAGGACACAATGTTAAATACCAGTGTCCAACTGCATGTATAAAGATTCTAATTTAATTGGTCTTTGATAAAATCTGGGCGTTTGTATTTTCTAGATGTTCATCAGGTAATTCTAGCTTGCCACTGCTGCAAGCCCTCTTTTATTTTTATTTATTTTTTCCTCTGAACCTTTTATTTATTTCTTTATTTATTATTATTATTATTATTATTTTTACTTTACAATATTATATTGGTGGGACAATGTGGGGGGGGAGGTGGGAACAGGGTTCGGGATTGGGAACAAGTGTATACCCATGGCAGATTCATGTTGATGTGTGGCAAAACCAAGCCCTCTTACCCGTGGTGGATTCATGTCAATGTATGCCAAATCCAATACAGTACTGTAAAGTAAAATAAAGTAAAAAAAGAAAAATAAATAAATAAATAAAAGTAGTTCATCTGTAAAGTTGGGTAGAGAAAGAAACATGGTGAATTGTGAGAGGAGAGCAATCTGAGTTTCTTTCATGTTCACCTGGAAGAATAGGCTCCCCTCAACTGCTAATTCTGGTGCCTTAGATGGTGAAGAATCTGTCTACACTGCAGAAGAAAGGGTTCGATCGCTGGGTCAGGCAGATCTCCTGAAGAAGGGAAAGGCAGCCCACTCCAGTATTCTTGCCTGGAGAATTCCATGGACAAAGGAGTATGGTAGGCTACAAGTTCACAGGGTTGCAAAGAGTCAGACATGACTGAGTGACTACACTTCACTTTCAATGGCTAATTATTTGACAATCTTAAAAGTTCTCTGACACCCCACTGACCTCTCAAGACACTCATATCTATCTCAACTTTTCTCAGAGGTCTCAGGTAGTAAATTTAACAAAGTTAAACAGGTTTCTTTGCTATAGGCCTTCTCAGAATCTTCAGTAATCCAATGTTTAGTGAAGCTCCAAGAGGGATGTTGCATACAGTAATCTGAAGTTACTTTATACAGAGCTTATGGGGACTCTCACGTTTCTCATTTAGGAAATGCTGCTTGTGTGTATGTAAGTATAGCATGAGCTAGATGGGTGGAAAATGTTGAAGAAGGGATGAGTGGAATAATTTTGTTCCAGAAGTTAAGAAGATTGATAATAAATCTTCTAAAATCCAGAGACCATTTTAATCTCTGCAGGATTTTGAAAGGAGCCTCAAATTGGAATTAATGGCTGTTCATATAAATGGCATTAATACCATACAGTGATATGTTCTGTTTTGTCAACTGACTCTTCACTACTTAGAGATATTTAATTATGTTTTCCAGTTTCCAAAAAAAAAAAAAAAGAGGCTTGTTGCAGTATTTCTAAATGTAAAAGGCAAAGTATAACTGTAGGAGGAATTAATTATATTCATGATTTGAGTTAGAATTAAGGATGAAGATTACTGATCTTTTGAGGATAGCCTGTGTTCTTAATCCACTGAAAAATAACTCATAGTAAATGTGTACTAGATGAGAATTTAGAGGAAGAACTTTGGGAAAACTTATTGAGGAGAAGAAATTCATGTAATTGACTATTGTGGGTGTCTTCCTGTACAAACATGATTGCAAAGATTATTCACTGATTAACCTTTGCATACGAAATATGCCTAACTGGAATTTGAAAGTCATTAGCCTGTTTCATTTTCATGGTTTGGGGAAACATTTTGACCAATTTAGGTAGTTGTGTCATAAGCCTCAAAGTAGGAACTTTAAAGGTTATTTTTTTGTTTTGTTTAAAAAAGAAATCGCATTCATTATATTTCCTGGATATTGATAGAATGAGCCTTTTACTTTATTGCTGTTACAAAATAGCCAGTTCATAACTTGACTCTGCTAATTCCTTAAAAGACATTCTTTATTGTTGTTGAGTATGTTGATGTAAAATTAATTAATGGTCAATCTAAGAGGAAATACATCCGTCTACTCTAGCCAACCTGTGGATTATAACCTGGGAGACAGTCTTTCAGAAAGCTCTAAAAACTGTTCTGAAGAGGGAAGGGAGGAATCAGGCATGTATGTAATTTTGGTAAAGAGGTACATGCAATCAAGGCCTTATCTTGGCAGAATGTTACTGCGATTCATGAGGAACAGATATCTTAGTGGTTTAAGTGCTTTCCTAAGTATGGGAGGATGCAAGAAACTGGGCTCATAAAATTTTCTCCTGAAAATATTTAACTATCTGAGGACTAGTTCCAATTTTCCTAGAGCACAGAGTAACTCATCCTGATCTTCACGCGGAATTCCTGTCAGGGTGTATTGTAGGTCAGCAACTGCAGTGGCTAATGACTTGATTCTTCTAGAACTGGATGGTGGGCCACATTATTTTATAATCCCTTCCTTTTCGTTTTCATTTTGTTCATGGTTTGGGAGGCATTTTGTGACCACTTTGTTCCATGGCGCTCGGAATGCTTATTCCCAGGTCAAGCAAAGCTTTCATGGATAGGCCACTCATTGTCTTATTACTGGACTGCTGCTGCTGCTAAGTCACTTCAGTCGTGTCCTACTCTGTGCGACCCCGTAGACGGCAGCCCACCAGGCTCCCCCGTCCCTGGGATTTTCCAGGCAAGAACACTGGAGTGGGCTGCCATTTCCTTCTCCAGTGCTTGAAAGTGAAAAGTGAAAGGAAAGTCACTCAGTCGTGTCCGACTCTTCGCGACCCCATGGACTGCAGCCTACCAGGCTCCTCCATGCGTGGGATTTTCCAGGCAAGAGTACTGAAGTGGGGTGCCATTGCCTTCTCCAATTACTGGACTAGGCCCTGTTAATAGTAGTCTAAAGTTCTGGACCACCTCAGTCTGTTATGTTCCAGGATATGGTTCTCTCATTGTTTCTTCCCATATTTAGAGTTACAATATTGATCTTACAGAATTATGTATTTGCTCAATCATTTCAAGTCATCTGGTCATAGTTATTTTTATCAGAGACTCAGTCACATATTTGGTAGTGGAAGAAGTAACTCTCTCTCTTTTTTTTTTTTGAAATCAAAAGTAAAGCTTTTATTTTTTAAATTTTTTTAAATTTAAATTAATTTATTTTATTATTTTATTTTTTTCCAATTATTTTTTTTATTTTTATTTTTTCCTGAAAGACTGTCTCCCAGGTTTTTTACTTTTTTAATGTTTTTAAATTTAAATTAATTTATTTTATTTTTTAACTTTTTTTCTAATTCTTTTTTAAAATTTTTTTTACTTTATTTTTATTTACTGTATTGGTTTTGCCACACATTAAAAGAAGTAACACTCTTATATAGACAAAATACAAGTAACATAGCTAGTGACATTAATGAAGTCATAAGTTAGTATTTAAACTAAGAACTTCCATTATGGTGCCCAGAATATCCCCAAGTCATCTGACCCAATTTGTTCCATACCAGTTGCTATCTTTAAGGGAAATGATATATTGGCATTGTATGTAAAGTTCACCAAAGATATCTGCATGTACAAGACCAGTGGTAGGTCATTGCAACACCTTATAGGATTGATGAAGGTGTATTATCTTCTAAGGAGTTACATGGTTGGCTCCAGAAGGAGAAAAATAGATATTTATGGTTGAACAGCTACTTATGCTATTGGGAAGTTGTGGTTAATGCATAATACAGATGCACAGTGCACACTAACAGCACTCAATGATAGAGAGGAGGCCAAAACAGCAGAGAGAAAAAAAATGTGTTTAAATATCTCTTGCCTTACACATAACAAGATATTCAACATCATTATTAGAGAAATACAAATCAAAACTACAATGAAATACTACCACATACTGGTCAGAATGGCCGTCATTAAAAAGTCTACAAATAACAAATGCTGGAGAGGTTTTGGAGAAGCAGGAACCCTCCTACACTGTTGGTAAAGCAGTAAATTGGTGCAACCATTGTGGAAAAGAGTATGGAGGTTCCTCAAAAAACTAAAAATAGAGTTGTCATATGATCCTGAAACCCCAGTCCTGGGCATATATCCAGACATAGATAGACCAAGGGATTATCATACTAAGTGAACTAAGTCATAAAAAGATAAATACCATATATCACTTTTATGTGGAATCTAAAATATGACACAAGTGCACTTATTTACAAAACAGACTCACAGAGAGAATAGATTAGAGGTTTCTAGGTGTGGGGAGCGGAGAAGGCAATGGCACCCCACTCCAGAACTCTTGCCTGGAAAATCCCATGGACGGAGGAGCCTGGTGGGCTGCAGTCCATGGGGTCGCTAAGGGTCAGACACGACTCAGTGGCTTCACTTTCACTTTTCACTTTCATGCATTGGATAAGGAAATGGCAACCCACTCCAGTGTTCTTGCCTGGAGAATCCCAGGGACGCGGAACCTGGTGGGCTGCCGTCTACGGGGTCACACAGAGTCGGACACGACTGAAGCGACTTAGCAGCAGCAGCAGCAGCAGGTGCAGGGAGATGTGCTGGAAGTTTGGGATTAACAGATGCAAACTATTGATATTATATATGGAATGGGTAAACAACAAAGTCTTACTATATAGCATAGTATTCAATATCCTAAGAATATCAATAATAATTTTACATATACATATGTATAACTGAATTACTTTGCTATACAGCAGAAATTAACAATAAATAAATACATTTATTTATTATAAATAAACCATATTACAGTATTTATTTTTTAATTTCTTTTGCCTTAAAATAAGAATTTTATTTTATCAAGTGCATCTAAGTTTTAGAACAAAAGTAACATATCACATAATCCCACAACAGTTTGAAAGTGAAAGTCACTCAGATGTGTCCAACTCTTTGCAACTCCATGGAATCCATGGAATTCTCTAGGCCAAAATACTGAAGTAGGTAGACTTTCCCTTCTCCAGGACATTGTCCCAACCCAGGGATAGAAACTGGGTCCCCTGAATTGATGACCATCACTACAGTCCCTAGTTCTGAGTGAGAAGCCTTAGCAGGATATACTCGTACTTGCTCTTCATGAAAGTGAAAATCGCTCAGTCGTCTGACTCTTTTTGGCCCCATGGACTGTATAGTCCATGGAATTCTCCAGGCCAGAATACTGGAGTGGGTAGCCCTTCCCTTCTCCAGGGGATCTTCCCAACCCAGGGATTGAACCCAGGTCTCCCGCGTTGCAGACAGATTCTTTACCAGCTGAGCCACAACAGAAGCCCAAGTATACTGGAGTGGGCGGCCTATCCCTTCTCCAGCAGATCTTCCCGACCCAGGAACTGAATTGGGGTCTCCTGCATTGCAGGTGGATTCTTTACCAACTGAGCCGTCAGGGAAGCCCTGATAGCAACAGTTGAGTGAGGCAGATATTATTAATAGAGAGGATAATTTTTGCCTATTGTTACACAGCTGGTAACAGCTAAACTAGGATTAGGATCTCTGACTGACTGTCTCTAGAGCCTGAATTCATGTTAAGGGAGAATTTTATAACAGATATACAATGACCACGTCTCAAAGAAAACTGTTAAGATGTTATAACCAGTTCAAAAAAGTATCTGAAGAATAGACTTTATTATAGATCAGGAATGTTGAGATGAATTTGTGAATGGATGCACAACTTGACTATTTCCATAGTGGAAGAGGGAAGTCTTTGAATTTACACCGGACAGAATTTATTTGCATATACACACACAAGAACTCTTTTGTACTGCTTTCAGTTATCTGTGGTTTACAGCATTATAAAATAGTTCAAAGGCAGTGAAAGCTCACAGTCCCCATAGACTAGAATAATCTGGGATGTGTGCTTTAAACAATGAATGTATACTGGCAAGGAGCTCTGTTTGTGAAGAGAATAAAGTTTATTATAGCAAGGTTGTATGATTCTTAAAAACAGAGATGTTATCTTTATAGTATCTATTTTATAGTTGTCATAGCAGGGCTTAATAAACACATGTTGATATTCACTTGGTTAATTGTTGGTCTTTAGATTTTGTTTTGTTTTAAGAAATGAATAGTATTTATATTGTAAAAGATATATTTACATCGCACAGTTCTTGACTTCCAAACCAGGATCTCAAACTTAGTGGCATTTTTCAAAGTCCTTCTTAAAGTCAAGGTAATCAATATGTTCATGAGCTGTGACAATAATACAGCTAGCTGTGCTTATCAAAAACAGCATTATCAAAATCTGTCTGGTGGTTTAGCCCTATCTAATAGATACAAAGGTTTTAATGAATTCATATTCTTTTCCCTTTGAGGTGATGTAGAATTCTTTTCCCTTTCTTGTAAATCCTTTGAGTGGTAGTTGTCTAGAATTGGTATCAATATTAAGTTTAGCATGCGCTCTATTCTTAGCCATTAAATCATCTCTTCCCTTTCTCATCCAAAAACAACAACAACAACAACAGGAAAGAATTGGAAAACCATGGATATACCTACCGATAATCAGCAAGGTTTATTCCTGAGTTTTAAGATTTTGATTGCAGTATGTATGTATGTGTTTGTTCCATAAAACTTTATTGAGAAAAACAAGTGGTAGGGCCAGATTTGACTTTTGGTATATAATTTGATGACTCTTGGTTTAGAGTATGAGCTCTGGAGTCAGATTGCTAGATTTGAATTCGGGTTCTGTCCCTTACTAGTTTTGCGATCCTGGGTAGATTACTAAACATCTTTGGTATTTGTTATCTTTGTGGTAGGGATAGCAGTGCCTATCTGGGGTTGTCATAAGGACCCTTGCACAGTGGTCAGAACAATGCCTGGTATCTAGTAATCTCTCAGTGAAGGTTATTTCTTGGTGTTCTATATTCAACATGACCCTTTTAAAGGATTGTCACATCATTGATCTGATTTTAATTTTCACTGAGCAGTAAGCTAAGGTTCCCAAGGATGATGATAAACCCCAGGGTTTTTTCATCTTATTTCATTTTTATTTGTCAATAAATAAAAATTTTTCTACCAAAACAACATACCATCTTTGCAATCACTTCAGTCCAGTCACTCAGTTGTGTCCAACTCTGCAACCTCATGGACTGCACCATGCCAGTCTTCCCTATCCACCAACTCCCAGAACTTGCTCATTCATATCCATCGAGTTGGTGATGCCATCAACCATCTTATCTTAAGCTCACAGTCCCCATAGACTAGAATAATCTGGGATGTGTGCTTTAAACAATGAATGTATACTGGCAAGGAGCTCTGTTTGTGAAGAGAATAAAGTTTATTATAGCAAGGTTGTATGATTCTTAAAAACAGAGATGTTATCTTTATAGTATCTATTTTATAGTTGTCATAGCAGGGCTTAATAAACACATGTTGATATTCACTTGGTTAATTGTTGGTCTTTAGATTTTGTTTTGTTTTAAGAAATGAATAGTATTTATATTGTAAAAGATATATTTACATCGCACAGTTCTTGACTTCCAAACCAGGATCTCAAACTTAGTGGCATTTTTCAAAGTCCTTCTTAAAGTCAAGGTAATCAATATGTTCATGAGCTGTGACAATAATACAGCTAGCTGTGCTTATCAAAAACAGCATTATCAAAATCTGTCTGGTGGTTTAGCCCTATCTAATAGATACAAAGGTTTTAATGAATTCATATTCTTTTCCCTTTGAGGTGATGTAGAATTCTTTTCCCTTTCTTGTAAATCCTTTGAGTGGTAGTTGTCTAGAATTGGTATCAATATTAAGTTTAGCATGCGCTCTATTCTTAGCCATTAAATCATCTCTTCCCTTTCTCATCCAAAAACAACAACAACAACAACAGGAAAGAATTGGAAAACCATGGATATACCTACCGATAATCAGCAAGGTTTATTCCTGAGTTTTAAGATTTTGATTGCAGTATGTATGTATGTGTTTGTTCCATAAAACTTTATTGAGAAAAACAAGTGGTAGGGCCAGATTTGACTTTTGGTATATAATTTGATGACTCTTGGTTTAGAGTATGAGCTCTGGAGTCAGATTGCTAGATTTGAATTCGGGTTCTGTCCCTTACTAGTTTTGCGATCCTGGGTAGATTACTAAACATCTTTGGTATTTGTTATCTTTGTGGTAGGGATAGCAGTGCCTATCTGGGGTTGTCATAAGGACCCTTGCACAGTGGTCAGAACAATGCCTGGTATCTAGTAATCTCTCAGTGAAGGTTATTTCTTGGTGTTCTATATTCAACATGACCCTTTTAAAGGATTGTCACATCATTGATCTGATTTTAATTTTCACTGAGCAGTAAGCTAAGGTTCCCAAGGATGATGATAAACCCCAGGGTTTTTTCATCTTATTTCATTTTTATTTGTCAATAAATAAAAATTTTTCTACCAAAACAACATACCATCTTTGCAATCACTTCAGTCCAGTCACTCAGTTGTGTCCAACTCTGCAACCTCATGGACTGCACCATGCCAGTCTTCCCTATCCACCAACTCCCAGAACTTGCTCATTCATATCCATCGAGTTGGTGATGCCATCAACCATCTTATCTTCTGTCGTCCCCTTCTCTTCCTGCCTTCAATCTTTCCCAGCATCAGGGTCTTTTCCAATGAGTTAGTTCTTTGCATCAGGTGGCCAAAGTATTGAAGCTTCAACATCAGTCTTTCCAATGAATATTCAGGACTGATTTCCTTTAGGATTGACTGGTTTGATCTCTTTGCTATCCAAAGGACTCTCAGGAGTCTTCTCCAACACTGCAGTTCAAAAGCATCAATTATTCGGTGCTTAGCTTTCTTTGCAATAATACTTTAAAATATTTTTAAAATTTATTTATTTTAAATGAAACAAAGATGAATGTTTTTAATGGTAAAAGATACAATTCACAAAGAATATAGACATCATAAACCATTAGACACCTCAACAACAACAAAAAAAACACAAAAAGCAAAAACCAGGAGATATATAAGGGAAAAGAAAAAATATAAAATAATAGTGAGACATATTAACATTTCTCTGAGAATATTTTACCAAGTACAGAAAAAATAAGACTAGGAACATTTTGAATGATGTCATTAATAATTTAAATATAATAGATTTGTGTTTAATTACATTAATCATATCCTACACAAATGTATTTACAATTTTGTATTGCATATGTTTTTATTAGATGTCTATAGGACATTTAGAAAAGCTGATAAAAAGATAAACATTACTATATTTCAAAATGTAGAATTCTTTTGTGTGTGTATGATTCAGTTATACATATACACATATATATTATTTTTGAAATTATTTTCCATTTACATTATTACAAAATATTGACTATAGTTCCATGTGATATACAGTGAACTTTTGATGCTTGTTGCCTTTTTTTTTAAATTAGAAATCGAGCATTCTGTTCATACTAAGTCAAACAAGCAGAATCATAAAGTTTTTAGTTAGGCAAAATGTCATAACTTTTCTAAAATATATATGTTATATGTATTATTTGAATATATGTATACAAAAGCTTTTCTACTATGCTTGATAAAGTCTTGAGAAAGTTCATCAGTAAAAAAAGAAGAGATGGAAAACATAAACTAAATGAAATGGGAGCACTGAATATGAAATAGAAAAAAATGAAACAAACTAGATAAAAGATCCTCTTTATTTTCTTGGACTCCAAAATCACTGCAGATGGTGACTGCAACCATGAAATTAAACGATGCTTGCTCCTTTTAAGAAAAGCTATGACAAACCTAGACAGCATATTAAAAAGCAGAGACATGAATCTACCGACAAAGGTCTGTCAGAAGCCTGACATGGGGTTTCAAACCTTCACAACAGTCGGAGAACTTCTTTAATATTATTATTTTTCAGTTTGTGGACCACCCACCCAGTGGGCATGGCATTTGATTTCATCATGATCGTGACCCTCCTACCCTCCCCCTGAGGCTTCTTCTTTGTCTTTAGATGTGGGGTATCTACTTTTGGTAGGTTTCAGCGTCTCATGTCAATGGTTGTTCAACAGCTAGTTGTGATTTTGGTGCTCTTGCAGGAGGAGATGAGCACACATCCTTCTACTCTGCCATCTTTTTTAAAGAAATTTTAAAAATGCAAAATTAAAGTTTGGTGATGGGGAGGAAAACTAATGAAGATCTGTTTTCCAGCTACTAAATCAGACTAATTATCTTGAAAGAGTGGTTTTGGCAAAACAGAGAAAAAAAAACTTGATGCTTTTAGGTTTTCAGTGCACATATGCTAATTTTTTGCTTGTTTTTTATCTATTTATCTAACTCCAACTTCCCAAAGGAGCAAGATTAGTGCTGAGAGTATAATATAAATGGAGATATGGAATCTTTTCACCCTTCCTACTGTGAGCTGCCTAATGAACAGTTGATCATTTTTCATAAACACACTACATGTCCCAAATTTCCAAATATTTGGCCATGAAATGAAGATGGTTACAAATACCTTTATAGGAGCAAACTCTGTGCAGAGTCACTGAGTTTCCTAACTAGGGCAAGAATCAGCTAACTGCACACTGCTATTATTTAATCCAAGATTCCTCTAATAGAAGCTGGTTCCCCACAGCCACAGCTGGCTAATTACATGTTCTATGTAGATTATTTTTCTCTCATTTGAGCCGTTTTGGAATCCTCAGCCCAATATGGAATCAATAATAACTCTTTGGCTTTCTATATCCATGCCTGAATATTTAAACTTCTGAAACCTGAGGGAAATAGAAAGGAGAGAAGAAGTCTGCAAATAAAGGCAAACTGTACTTGCATGACTGAAGGTTTCTATGGCTCATGGAGATTGACCTAGGGATCACACCCAGGTCTCCTGCATTACAGGCAGATTCTTTACCATCTTAGCCACCAGGGAAGCCCCAATACAGAAATACTGGATTCCACAATTAGAGACTCAGAATGTCCTGCCTCCCGTCTTAGGTCCAAGCAAGTAGTCAAAAATGACAAAAAAATTAATTATCCTATATTCATAAAAGTTGTTAAAAGCAGCAATAACAACAAATTTGGTTTAAATTCTGCATTACCATGATAATAAAAGAATTACATTCTGCAGTGATATATCTTTTTTGAAACATTTTCTGATCCCCAAAGTAAAAGTAAAACTCAGGGAGGTACCAGAGGACATATTCTTTTCTTTTGATAAAAGAAAAACGTAGCATGAGAGGTTAGTGACAGAGGCCAGAGAGAAACCAGAATTTCTGACTCCAAATCTAAATTTATTTCCATTAAAGCTAATTCCCCTCAGCCATGCTGTTGCCAGCATATCTATACAGTATACTGTCTAATTAAATCCAGATGGCTTGTGAATTTCCTTCAGTTCCATCTGGGTTAATGTAGAAAATGGAGAAGCAGTTCCTTTTCTTGGGTATTTTAAGGGGGAGTGGTTAAGTTTTTATTATCAAAGAAATTTAGAATCATCTCTTTCTTTACTATAAAAAGTCAGTATCCTTACATAAGTACATTAGTGCTCCTAGCAAACCAACAGCTGCCCATATCAAACTATTTAAAAAACAGATGCATAAAACTCCAGAGTACAAATAAGCTTGCTAAACTCCCATTGGGGCCTCCTTTATGGCTCAGATGCTAAAGAATCCGCCTGTAATGCGGAAGACCTAGATTTGATCCCTGGGTTGGGAAGATCCCCTGGAGAAGGGCATAGCAACCCATTCCAGTATTCTTACCTGGAGAATTCCCATGGACAAGACATTCCAAGCAACTTAATAAGCTGGAGGGCAAACTGTAGAACTCAGGAAACAAATGTCATCAAAGATATCCAAGAAGCTTCCAGGATTCACTGAGCATTAGAACATGGGGGTCTATTACTCTGGTTCAAAATAAACCTGCCTAAATATAAACCCCAGTTCTGGTAGTAGCCAGGTTAATTGTTATCACTCTCTAAGCCTCAGGGCTTTAATTTTCCTAAGTATTATAAGTGAGGATAGCAACATAACCTTCTTCATAGGACTGTGGTAGGTTCAAATGAGGTAAAGCTTATATTCTCAGAAATGCATAAAGCATTAATGCTTGGTATTCGGGAGATAATAATTTGAGCAACTCCTTAAACTAGATGGCACATATGAAATGTCCTTATTTTTATTACCAGGGAAAACAAAATTTGAAGCTTAGAATTTGTGTAGATCAAAGGCATTCTGTCCACTGAAGAGGAATTGGGTGTATTTTAACCCATAAATACCAGATGAATATTCTCTATGTGTTAGGAAATAAGAAGTAAGCCCTCACTGAGCACCCTCTCAGTGTACCATAAAGCTTGAAAAGTTCCTAGCTCTAATGTATAGCATACAGTATAAGAGATACTACCAGACTTCATAGTTTATTGCCAAATGAGTAGTATTTAGCAGAATGTCTCAAAAGTAGGATCAGTAAACCTCTCTATGGTCCATGGTTGTATTATTATGGAAGGTCCTTGCGTAATTTTTTAAGATTTTTATGAAAATCTTTTTAAATTGATTAATATCACATTCTGGAGTATGATTGAGTACTAACACTACATTTCAGTGCCAAAGTTTGTATTTGTAATTGTGATTATATAATAGCATAGAGACGAAGTTGTATCACTTTTTTGTGCTTACTAATCAGGAGTTAACAAATAAATGAAGTGTTCAAACCAATTAAAATGCAAATAAATTGTAGAAAGCTGTATAAATAACTGAAATAGAAAAGAGTGGAAGAAGAATGGAAATTATCACATGGAACAAGATAACAGGCATGCTCATCTCAAAACAATGTAGGAAATTGTGATATTCATGATAGAGCAAAAAGAACCCATCACATTAAAATGATAGTTAGTTTTTGATTTTATTATTGTTTATTTGGTTTGTAAATATATTTTGATCCCGTTGTTATGTAAGTGCCATAAGCTGAAAGTGTGTGTGTATGTAGACACACACACTATCGCCTTTCTAAATTCACTTCGTGATTCTCAAAGGGGTTTTTTGTGGGTTCATTAGGAATTTCTACAGAGATAAGCATGTCTTCTGCAAATAGTTTTATTTCTCCCATCCCAATTTGAATGCCTTTTTTTTTCCCTCATACTGCATTCCATTTTGATGGAAACTGACTTGTATTCTTGATATGAGTTTGTCTTTTTTTGCCTATAGTCCTCAGTAGCACCACTATCTGCAGTCTTACCGCCTGATCCACTGACCACAAGACATTACACAGACTGAGAAACCTATATTAAAGTAAAGGAAATACAGCAATGAACACATTACAACGGGATCTACTAGTCCCATCACACTGTACCACCTTGCATCTGCTGGCCTGTAAGAGTAACAGAACTGCCTGTTACAGTGCCAACTTAGAAATGATACCCAGTGAAGATAGGATTCCATTTCTAAGAACAGTGTATGGCTTAAATCAGTGACTGTTACATAGTTCTGTTCCTTCAATTAGCAAATCACATGGGTCCAGGAGCCTAGAAATAGAAACAAAAATGATCCTGATTACCCCTTTCCCATCACTCCTAGTAACCCTGTCATAGAGTTTTACTTACCATTCCTATAATTCTGGATTCTGCAGATTATAGCGGGACTAAGAGTTCCATGGGGATGGTCTTGATCCCTGTCTCCTGTACAGTGTCACGAACCTCATTCCATAGTTCATCAGGCATTCTATCTATCAAATCTATTTCTCACTTCCACTGTATAATCATAAGGGATTTGATTTAGGTCATACCTGAATGGTCTAGCGGTTTTCCCTACTTTCTTCAATTTGAGTCTGAATTTGGTAATAAAGAGTTCACGATCTGAGCCACAGTCAGCTCCTGGTCTTGTTTTTGCTGACTGTATAGAGCTTCTCCATCTTTGGCTGCAAAGAATATAATCAATCTGATTTCGGTGTTGACCATCTGGTGATGTCCATGTGTAGAGTCTTCTCTTGTGTTGTTGGAAGAGGGTGTTTGCTATGACCAGTGCATTTTCTTGGCAAAACTCTATTAGTCTTTG
>SJYX01005054.1:234032-251735 GCA_006410675.1 Oreotragus oreotragus
GTATGGATGTGAGAGTTGGACTGTGAAGAAGGCTGAGAGCTGAAGAATTGATGCTTTGGAACTGTGGTGTTGGAGAAGTCTTGAGAGTCCCTTGGACTGCAAGGAGATCCAACCAGTCCATTCTGAAGGAGATCAACTCTGGGATTTCTTTGGAAGGAATGATGCTAAAGCTGAAACTCCAGTACTTTGGCCACCTCATGCGAAGAGTTGACTCATTGGAAAAGACTCTGATGCTGGGAGGGATTGGGGGCAGGAGGAGAAGGGGACGACCGAGGATGAGATGGCTGGATGGCATCACTGACTTGATGCACGTGAGTCTGAGTGAACTCTGGGAGATGGTGATGGACACGGAGGCCTGGTGTGCTGCGATTCATGGGGTCACAAAGAATCGGACATGACTGAGTGACTGAACTTAACTGAAGAAGAGTTCCACTGAACTCCTTCTGAGGCTACTTCTGTCAAGGGATCAGTTGGCAAAAACAAACTACCATTCTGGCAGGAATATTGACACTAATCAGGGGAGATAAAGCTGTTATTTGGAGAAGGAAATGGCAACCC
The DNA here is from genome assembly GCA_006410675.1 of Oreotragus oreotragus. Taxonomy (NCBI): domain Eukaryota; kingdom Metazoa; phylum Chordata; class Mammalia; order Artiodactyla; family Bovidae; genus Oreotragus; species Oreotragus oreotragus. Next base: position 234,591 of record SJYX01005054.1, read on the forward strand.
ACTCCAGTGTTCTTGCCTGGGAAATGCCATGGACAGAGAAGCCTGGCCGGCTGCAGTTCATGGGTCGCAAAAAGTTGGAGACAACTGAGCGACTAACACGCACAGAGAGCTACTATTACACTTAGAAGAAACACACAAAACAAGAAAACCTTTAAAATGTGATATCAGTTTGAGTTCAGATATCTTTTTAATCATAATTTTCACCTGTTGAGTATTTCCATTAGGGTCTAAGGGTCACTCTGCATATCTAGACCTGTTAAGAACACAGCTGCAAGACACCAGGCATTTGCCTGCATCTTGGGGAATTGGGAAGGGGGAAGAGTAGAAAAAGGTCACCAAACTAGCAATAGGAATGACTGGAGATGTCCAAGCTTATGTAAACTTTTAAATTCTTCAGTAATTTATTAAGCAATATAGTGATAAATGAATGGAGAAAAACATAGATCAATTGGACACCTGGTTGTATTCAGCACTAGCAAGTCCGCACTTTGTTATTCTTGTTTGTCTTAATCTAACTGCCCTGGCTGCCAAGGCCTGGTTTCCTAGAGGGTATTAGGCTATTGCCTAGCCTCTCCTGTACCTGTTTTCTTTGTTGGTCTCTCCAACTTCATGAGACAATTTCTTGTCTGTTTATCTTCTTCATATTTTAACCCTGGCACCTAGCACAGTGCCTGACATGTCGAAGTTTACTGTATTTATAAAATGAATGAGTGACTTACTAATTTTAAAGCCATACAGTGGAATGCTATTATATTTAAAATTATGCTGTAGGTAGATAACTAAATTTTATATATTTTTAATTTAAAAACAATCAAGTTACTAAGCAGTAAGTACAGTATAGTCTTATTTTGAGGTTTCACCAGAAAGATTAATACATAAATAATAATTCTGGCTGTTTCTAAACCATGGAAGAAGACTGAATAAGTACCATCTGATAGTTTTACCTGTATTTCTGCTTTTATCTGCAATGGCCATGTATTACTTTTTCTTTTAACAGTGCTAAATTTGTTTTTAATAATAATGATGATGACTTGTGTATTGAGGCGTATACTTACAGATTTTTGACACATGGAAAAACAGAACGTCGTTTGTTCATGATTGAAAGTAGAATAATAGAGTCTTGTTTCTGGGGCTCTGGTTCTTAATTTGAGGCAGTTTTGCCTTCTCAAGGGTGACTTGGCAGTGTCTAGAGACATTTTTATTGTCAAAATTTGGGCAAAGTATGGGACATGGAACAACAGACTGGTTCCAAATAAGAAAAGGAGTATGTCAAGACTGTATATTGTCACCCTGCTTATTTAACTTATATGCAGAGTACATCATGAGAAACGCTGGGCTGGAAGAAGCACAATCTGGAATCAAGATTGCCAGGAGAAATATCAACCTCAGATATGCAGATGACACCACCCTTATGGCAGAAAGTGAAGAGGAACTAAAAAGCCTCTTGATGAAAGTGAAAGTGGAGAAAAGTTGGCTTAAAGCTCAACATTCAGAAAAGGAAGATCATGGCATCTGGTCCCATCACTTCATGGGAAATAGATGGGGAAACAGTGGAAACAGTGTCAGACTTTATTTTGGGGGGCTCCAAAATCACTGCAGATGATGATTGCAGCCATGNCACCAGGCTCCTCCGTCCATGGGATTTTCCAGGCAAGAGGACTGGAGTGGGGTGCCACTGCCTTCTCTGGAAGACAGTCTAGGTAGGCTTATTCCTCCTGAGTGTCAAAGACCTTCTGACAACACCAGATGACCCTCCGGCCCCTCTAGAGCGGGGAGCTGGTTGAGAGCTCCACTCGCAATCAATGGCCAGGAGTGCTCTCCTTTCTGGCGAGGCCTTACCTCCCCAGCCAAAAGATGCTGAGGGCGTCCAGCAGCTCAAAGACGGGTCTCAACACAACAAGCCTGGCCTGAAGCCTCACTGTCTCCCCATGCCTGAGACTCCCTCCCCTGCCCGGAGACACAGGGGTGGCCAGTGGGCCCCATTAGGGGAGATCCTGCCACAACAAGCTCCTGGCCCGAGAAATGTTCTGCATCTCCCACAGCAGGAATTTTAATGCTGTCACTGCAGGAGCCTGGCCAGGGAAGCCTCTTTGATATGAACCTGAGACTCCATCCCTTACTAAGAGAAACCTCGGGGCTCAGTATGAAGAAACCTTTCCCACTCCTTAGGCAGTATCAGTAGGGGTGCAGGGGTCCCAGTGGCACCAAGTAAGCCAGAAGACCAAAATAACACCGGAAACTCCTTAAAAATTAAACTGTCACTGGGACCATAGCCCACAGATGTAGGCAGGCTCTACAAAGAAACCTAACCAGAGTGACTGCATGCTAAAAAAAAAAAGGGTTGAATAGGACCCAGAGTTTCTTGAGATAACAGACAAGATGTCCAGGATACAATAAAATAAAATTACTTGTCACACCAAGAACCAAGAAAATTGCAATTTGAATGAGAAATGACAGTCAACTGATGCCAACACTGAGATAAATTGGGTGCTGGGATAATCTGACAAGGGTTTTAAAGCGGCTGACATAAAAATGCTTCCACAACCAGGTACAAATTTTCTCGGCCTGAATAAAAAATTAGAAATGATCATCCAAGAAAGAGAAGTTATTTTTAAAAGTATCAACTGTAAATTACAGAACTGAAAAATATAATAACAGAAAATGTTTAAAAATCTGCATGGATTTAATAGTGGAGCAGAGATGACAGAGAATAGAATCTATGGATTTGCAGACCAAAAAAAAAAAAAAAAAAAAAACCTGAATTTTTGCAATCTGACAACACAAAGGGGAAAAAAAAAATGAAGAGAACCTAGGAATCTGTGGGTCAGTAAGAAAGTATTCAACATCTGCATCCTCAAAGTTTAAGAAGGTCAAGAGAAGGAGAGTGAAGGTNAAAAAAAAAAAAAAAAAAAACACTGAATTTTTGCAATCTGACAACACAAAGGGGAAAAAAAAAATGAAGAGAACCTAGGAATCTGTGGGTCAGTAAGAAAGTATTCAACATCTGCATCCTCAAAGTTTAAGAAGGTCAAGAGAAGGAGAGTGAAGGTGAACAAACATCCAGAAAGAGACTGAAATCTTCCTGACTTAGTGAAAGACACAAACCTGCAGAGTCCAGAAGCTGAGCCAATGCAAGATAAGATTGCTTCCCCAAAGAAACCCATGTCAAGACATCATTATTAAATTTCTGAAAACTAAAAACAAGGGAAAAAAATCTTAAAGCAGCTGGAAGCAACATATTATCAATAGAGAAATGCCTATTCGAATAACAACAAATTTCTCATCTGAACCCATGGAAGCCAGAAGGAAGTGCTGCAACAATTTCTATACAATGGAAAAAAGGACTGTCAACTACAAAATTTTTATTTGGCTATATTAGTTTACTAGGGAAGCTATATTAAACTGAGTGGTTTACAACAACAGAAACTTATCCCTTGCAATTTCGGAGGGCAGAAGGCCAAAATCAAGACATAGATAGGGCTGTACAGCCTTTGAGCTTTAGAGGATAATTCATTCTTTGCTTCTCCCCATTTCTGGTGGTTCCAGGCGTTCCTAAGCTGCAGTCTCTCCCTCTTATCTTCACATCTGTCTCTCTGTCCCTATTCTGTCTCTTACAAGAATAATTGTCATTGAAGGTAGGTTTCACTTGAATGATTTCATCTCACAATGCTTACCTTAATTATTAATAATCTGCAAAACTTTTTTTTCCAAATTGGGCGACATTCACAGGTGCTGGGTATTAGGACATAAACACCTTGTGAGGACTGCCATTCAACCCGCCACACTGGCAAAACTACCCTTCATGAATAAAGGGGAAATAATGACATTCTCAGAAGAAAAAACAATTAAAATATTTTGTTACTAGCAGATCTATCCTTAAAGATCAAAGGACATTCTTCAAACAAAACTGAAATTAGAAAATGAACAAAGTTTTCTTCTTCATCAGAAGCAAGAACCACAGAGACAAGAAATACAGGTACATACAGTAAGCTATCATTTACTTCATGGATTTTATGAATTATATTTGATGATTAAAACAAAATACACAAACCACCTGATATTTAATGTAATGATATTTAAAAGGAAGGAAGAAAAATGAACCTAAATGTAAATGAGCTTCCCATACGTCTCTCACAGTGGTAAAATCTTGATACCAGTAGCTGGTATCATCAATTACATATGTATCATATTGTACCCAGAGCAGCCCTTCTGAAAGCTCCACAAAGACACCCAAAAACACTATAAGTAAATATAAAAAAATTTAATTCTAAATATGTTCAAGTTACTTATAAGAAGGCAAGAAAAAAGAAACATGGGAATGGGAACTAGAGGAAACAAACCAAAGGGATAAAAAAGTAAATAAACACTGGGCAATTCTATCGTATCACTAACTACTGGGATGTAAATTATTTAAATACAAATACATCAATCAAAAAACAGAGAGTAAATAGTTGATCCAAAAAATAACCCAACTTTATGCTGTTTACAAAAAGCTCACTTCAAATTCAATATAGGTCAGTTGAAATTTTAAAAAAAATAGTAAAAGCTATCAGGTAAACATCAATTTAAACAGTAATAAAAGAGCAGGGGTGGCTTTATATATGTGATAAAATTGTACAGAAGTAAACGTACCCATAAAAAACCCAAGTACAGGTTGAGGAATCTGAGTAAGGCAGGGGGGCCACAGCCATCAATATCTGGGTTGTGATATTTAACTAGAGTTTTGCAAAGTATCTTCATAAGGAGAAAGAAATTAATAAAAGATGCACAAGTTCATTCTATAATTTCCTACTGCTGTATGTGAATCTACAATTATCTCCATGAAATTGTCAATTAGAAAAAAGTTTCCCTCAAAATAAAACAAACATACAGAACTGAAATGAGTATTCTTCTAGTGCAAGTTTAGAACAAGAATGGCAAGAGTCAGTGTTTACTTTCTCTCCTTTTCTCTCCCTTTCTCTCCCTTTGTATGACTTTTAAAAAGTCATACAAATCATACGGAGTTAACATTTATCTACTGCTTATAGGCAGCATCACTAAGAAAACATTTTTACTTTAAAAGTAAGCCTCTTGACAAAATAACAATGACTTTATAAAGCATAACTGTCTTTGTGAGCTAGATGAGTTCCAGTGACACTATTAATAAACAGACCCAGAAAGAGAGACCGAAAAGAAGCCCAGTCTGAGAGGATTTCTCAGGTTCCCACATCACTAATCTTGTTTTAAAGGATTCAGACCAAAACTTGCTACCTAGACATGATAAGGAGTGAAAGATTAATATCTGCTTCTGTGTAATGCACTGAAATACAGATATCCATTTTTTTATCCATGACATGAACCCAGTGCTGTTTTTTCTCCAGGCATAATTCATGATTCAGCACCATCTTCCCTTCAAATCAAAACTGATGGGAAGCTGTTGATAGAATATTGACACAATCTGTTCTACACGGCAAGTAGTTAAATCTGTAGTATCACTTTATGGATTTCATTTCTTTAAATTATTACCCTATTTAAATTACAGTATTAACACAATCACATAACTAAAAATACTCTTAAGATGTAAATAAAACAAACCCTGAGAAAAATGTGTGCTGTCATTCCTAATGAGAGAGCCTGCCTTTGGGAAATGTTATTTACAATAATGCACAGAATGAATGAAAGACAGTGGACAAGGAAACAATCCCACATGGGCCTCGCTAGAAGACCATGTGCAGTGGGCCAGGGAGTCCCCAGCCCAAAGCTATGGACTCAGTACAGTCTGAAACTGCTCCACGACCACAGAGCAGGACTGTCCAAGGGAGAGATGGCAAGTCTGCATTTCGCTTTTCTTCACTTAATTTTGAGGTATATGTTCTACCGAGAAAATTAGAGAAATCAGCATACTAAATCAAGGTCAGCAAAGTTTTTACTGGAAAAGTACAGACAGTTCCTACTTTGAGAATTGGGGTCAAATGATCCCTCTTGACACTATTCAACTCTACATGAAAGCTGCCGCAAAAGTGAAGGCGTCAGTTACTCAGTCGTGTCCAGCTCTTTGGGACACCATGGATCGCAGCCCGCCAGGCTCCTCTGTCCACAGAACTCTCCAGGCAGGAGTACTGGAGTGGTACTGGAGAGTACTGGAGATTCCCAGGGGATCTTCCTGACCCGGGGATCAAACCTGGGTCTACCGCATCGCAGGCAGATCCCTCACCAGCTGAGCCACCTGGGAAGCTGCCTGGGACAACGTGTATCCAGTGAGACTTTATTTACAGACACTGAAGTTTGAATTTCATATAATGTGCGCATGTCATGAAATGTGCTCCATCTGATTTTTTTCCAGTCATTTAAAAATTAAAAAAAACACTGTTAGGTCTCAGACTGAACAAAAATAAGTGGTAGGCAGGTCTATCCTGTAAGCTGGATTTGCTGACTCCTGTGTGAAATTATCAATGATATTAATATTTCCTTCATGAGTAATGATAATTTATTTAATATTGCTTCAGATCAACCAGAAGAACTCAGTATCCATTCTAACTTTTTTCCCCTCTTTTTGAGTTAATATTCTCAAAATAGCTCAAAATCCTGTGTAACTTGAAAGTTAAAGATAGAAAAGATTGAAATAAATCTGTCTACGTAAATGTTGATTCCCAAATTCCCTATGTACATACTGCTATATTTAAAATGGTTAACTAACAAGGACTTACTGTATAGCACAGGGAACTCTGCTCAAAGTTATGTGGCAGCTTAGATGGGAGTGGGTTTGGAGGGAGATTGGATATATGTATAAGTATGGCTGAGTTACTCTGCTGTGCATGTGAAGCTATCATGATATTATTAACTGACTATGATCTAATATAAAATAAAGAGCTTTAAAAACAAACAAAATGAAAAAAAAAAGGAATAAAGAAAAAAATTTTGATAACAAAGAAATCTGTCTATACATGCAGCATGGCCTACCAAGGCAGTATCTAAAGTCTCTGAATGACAAATAAGAGGTATTTAGTGGGTAACTCAACCAATTTAAGGAACTTCACTGACAAATTTTTTAAATTCTATTCAGTTGATTGTATTTTATCGCTGAAGTTACTACATAATGTACGATGGTCCATTTTATGTAATGGAGCTTTAAATGGTGTTGGTTTAATTTGAGTAGCTTTTTAATTAAACCAACATTTGCTGCTTTATTGCCTAACAAAATTAATTGGGAGTGAGCATTATGCATGAATATGAAAATATGGATAATTTAACGATGACTCAAGATCTTCTCCCATATATTTTCTCTTCCACAAATGAAGCTTTAAACTGTCCTGTATAACCATGCAGTAGGGCTTAAGCTCTTTCTTTACGCTACTGTAGGTGAATATTTGGGCTTCTCAGGTGGCACTAGTGATAAAGAATCTGCCTGCCGTTGCAGGATATGCAAGAGACGCAGGTTCAATCCCTGGGTCAGGAAGATTCCCTGAAAGAAGGCATGGCAACCCACTCCAGTATTCTTGCCCGGAGAATCCAACAGACAGAGGAGCCTGGAAGGCTTACAGTCCATGGTGTCACGAAGAGTCTGACATGACTAACGCAACTCAGCATGCACGCCACACAGGTAAATATTTAACCTTGAGAGAAGGAATTGAAATCACCAATGCAATCTCACCTGCAGCTAAATGGCCTAGATAAAGTAAAAATCCAAACAAGTAAGGGACGACAGAGGATGAGATGGCTGGATGGCATCACTGACTCAGTGGACATGAGTGAGCAGGCTCAGGGAGTTGGTGCTGGACAAGGAGGCCCTGTCTGCTGCAGTCTGTGGGGTCGCAAAGAGTCGGACACGACTGAGCAAGTGAACTGACCGACTGAGGGGACTTGTCATCATTGAAAAGCCATTTGGTTTTTGTTAACAGAATTCATATTATTGAATCAGAAAAGGTATTCTACAAGCACTTATTGAATGCCCACTATGACTCAAGACAGAGTTACAACACAGCTGAGCTCTCTCCATATAGATTTTCCATTCTAGTCTAGAAAGAGGCAGATAACAAGCAACAATCAAATAGACATGACTATTTTATTAATATATATTAATATATAAATATTACTGAGAAGGGTAAGGTAATATGGTATAGAGATGACCATTATTTTCTATAGAATAGTCAAGAAGCAGATTCTGCGGAAGTGATGCTTGAATGAAAATGAGGTGAGGGAGCGAGCTGTGTGAACGTTTGGGAGAAGCGCACTCCAAACAGAGAGAGGAAGAGACAGGAAGGCCAGAGGCAGGAAGATGCCTCAAAGGCTCCAGGAACAGCAAGGAGCCACTGTGGATAGGGAATCAGGAGCGGGAGTGGCGGAACTCCACAAAGACAGGCGTTCTTCTTTCCGTTCGTCACTCATTCTCTGCACACGAGACAGTGCCGAGCACACAGCAGGCACCAAGTAGATGCCTGCTGAGTGCACAAATATATAAGATCAGGGAGGGAGAAAGCAGGTGGACGTCACATCGGGCATCATAAATCACTGTAAGAACTCTGGGTTTTACTTAAGCAAGAAGAGCAGGCACCAGTGGGCTCCAGGTGGAAAACTGCCATGGTCTGTGGGATTTTTAAAGGGCCGCTGGATCTTCAGTGGACCGCACTGCAGGAGGGAGGGCGGAAGCAGGACAAGGGGCGTTTCGACAGTAAACAGCGCTGACAGAAGTATCAGCAGACGTCGTGCAACAGTCATTTAAGATCTGAGTTATACAGGGACACATAAAACTGGAGAGGTGTTGCACGTTAAACGTGGGGTCAGAGCTCTATAGTGAAGAATTGGGCCAGCTGAGAACTCCAACCAGATTTCTACCGAAGTGAGAGTGCAGCAGGTGGTCTGAGATTCGGTGTGAGAATTTAGATTCTTAATCAGTCACACACGGCAAAGACTCTTGAACTCAGGTTAACCGAGTTCCCACCGAGAAGACTGTCGCCATACCCTGCAGCAGCCAGTGTAGATGACTGGCCTGAGGAGAGCCTGAGCAAGGAGGAGGCCAGCCAGGAGGGTGATAAGGGCTGCTTCACGGGGGCTGCAGCAGGACTGAAATAGCTGTTTTCATCTAACTCCTCTCAGAGAGACTAGTCTCTAAGGACAGCTAGTGAACCGTGCCCTCCCAGTTCATGATCCTGTGTATTCATCCACCCTTTCTTTAGATCTGGACTGAGCCCGTGACTCACTTTTTACTAATAACGTTGCTGCTGCTGCTGCTAAGTCGCTTCAGTCGCATCCGACTCTGTGCAACACCATAGAGACCACCAGGCTCCCCAATCCCTGGGATTCTCCAGGCAAGAGTACTGGAGTGGATGTCATTGCCATCTCCGACTATATAAAGTTAGGTGGAAATAATATCATCCCTATGTTTAGGGGACGTGGATTTGACCCCTGGTTGGGGAATTAAGCCCCTACATGCCTTGGAGCAACCAAGTCTGTACACCACAACCAGAGAGACCCAGCACCACAACAGAAGATCCCACGTGCCACAACTAAGACCGAAGGCAGCCAAATAAACAAATAACTATTTTAAAGTAAGAATCACCTCTCTCAGTCATGCCTAAATTTCTGACTCATAAAAGTCATGAAAAAAAAAAGGGTCATTGTTTTCAGTTTTGGCGTAATTTGTTACACAGCAACAGCTAACCAGAATAATAGTATACGTGATTGATAGGAATAGCTTAATAAACCCCTTTAGTGGAGGTGGGCTTCCCTGATGGCTCCACTGGTGAAGAATCCGCCTGCAATGCAGGGGACCCTGGTTCAATTCCTGGGTCAGGAAGATCCGCTGGAGAATGGACAGGCGTCCCTAGTAGCTCAGCTGGTAAAGAATCTGCCTGCAATGTGGGAGATCTGGTTTCAGTCCCTGGGTTGGGAAGGTCCCCTGGAGAAGGGAAAGGCTACCCACTCCAGTATTCTGGCCTGGAGAGTTCCATGGACTGGATAGTCCATGGGGTTGCAAAGAGGCGGACATGACTGAGCCACTTTCACTTGAGTAGTGGGCATAACCATTAACCAACCTCTGACGGAGAGGGCTGGGTGCAGACACCTACTCACAGAGTGGCAGAAGACAGAGACTTGCCACCCGCAGTCTTCACGCATCTTTCCTTCACAGTACAAAGTGTCCTCCAGTGCGGGTCTCACCTAGGGCCTCTGCCCCTGCTTCCCCAGTCAGGAGACCTGTGCGGAAGAAAAACAAATCAGGCATCAGAATGCTGTTCTTGGAGGAATGGATGAGCACAGGGAGAGTAGATATCTCTACAGAATAATGCCTCCATTTAGTCATTTGAGGTCGAAACTAGATGTTTAAGATGGAAACATGATCTTTGAAACTGCTGGAAGGACAACATTCTGACTTCTCTTTATATCATGTTTTTTCTTATTGGTTTAAGATGGAAAATACTAAGAAATGGCTGTTGGTTCCCATATCCAAATGCTGTACGTACTTTCACTCTCAATACAGGAAATAGAACATGATCACAATGTGATTTGGCAATCTTCCTCTAAGATTTCAAGGAGCAGGCATGTTTTATGATTTTCTAAGTCCCTTCCAAGACATCCTTCAGCAAAACTAGCTAAGCTTTGCTTTTTTTCCCTCACTTATGGGCTCCAGTGTATAGAAATATTATTAGTATATACAAGCATTTGGCTTGGAAAATGCTATTTTAGAAAATAAAAAGTAAAAATTTCATTTAATCTTTGTTCTCAAGGACAGTAATACTTAACAGTAGCCAGCTTTTAAGGAATGTTGGTTTATGGCAAGCTCAATGCTAAATAAGTCTTATAAATATTGTGTGAACACTAAAAGGTAGGTTTTATTATAATTTACATTTTATGTATTAACACTAAAATTTAGAAAGCTTTAATTATTCACTCAAGGTTAAACAGAAGTGCCTGATTCCTAAGTCTTTGTTCTTAAATACTATACTATATATCATTGTGTGCTTGTGTGCTAAGTTACTTCAGTCATGCCCGACCCTTTGCAACCCTGTGGATTGTAGTCCACCAGGATCCTCTGTCCATGGGATTCTCCAGGCAAGAATACTGGAGTGAATTGCCATGCCCTTCTCCAGGGATCTTCCCGACCCAGGGATTGAACTTGAGTCTACTGCAGCTCTGCACTGCAGGCAGATTCTTTATAGCTGAGCCACTGGGAAGCCCACCATGGATCATGACAATAAGGCAAGTCCTTCCTAGAGAATCCCATGGACAGGGGACCCTGGTGGGCTGCAATTCATGGGGTCGCAAAGAGTCGGACACAACTGAGCAACTTCATTCATTCATTCCTCACTACAAGAGTTTATCAAGAAAAATTTCAAACCCTAAAAAGATGGAGCTTTTCCAGTTCAGAGAAATACTATCTGAGTCTTCAAAGTATGAAAGATAAAATACATTTGTATAAATTGTTTATTATCAACACTGGAAACTATGGAAATAATAATTTTGTAATAGATTTCCATCACATAATACCATATGTAATTAAAGAAGAATTTCTATTGATCAAAACCACAAAAGAGTTCACTATCCAGACAGCATTTAATAGAACTATTGTACTCTTGAGATAAATAGAGAAAAACACTAAAATATTGAAAAATATCCAAACCCATTTCAGTATCATTTGTGATTCTGGCAGACTTCTCTTCATTTATTTGGCCTGTAGAATTTTCACAGTACTGATGACATGACCACAAAAAAGAAAAAAAAAAGCTATGATTGAAAATATGGATTTTATTTAAACAGTCATAAAAATTTCTATTTCAACACCCAGTATCCTGGATATTTTGTTTTGAGATTTTTTGTGTGTGTGGCCAAAAAACATAAATTTACTTCATATGAAAACGGGTAAATTTGGGCATTTCCATTTAAAAGGGTGTTAAGCTAGCCCCTTCGCCTTCCAACTAAATATCTTTGAAGTTAGAAAAGCTTACAACAATGCTGAAAATGAATACAACTGATTTAAGTCCAGCATCTGGAAGAAGTCCCTAACTATAAAGCTGATGGAACTGGATGAGGAAAAAATCAGTGTGATCAACTGATGCTTTGCCCCAGGAGAGAGAGCAATCTCTTCCTGCTAAAAGAGTAGAAAGAGTGGCATGAATACTTCATCCGTTTTCCACTTTTCCCAACTGGGCCTGGAGCAATAAGAAAAATGGGCAAAATTCTCCTGCCCTGTCCTGCACTTTTGGGTTTCAAAAGGAATACCCTTCAAGCACTTTCACAGCCATACTGAAATGTGAGCTGCCACACCGTAGTTGAATGAGGACAAGGAGTTCAGCTGGGGGAGAGGGTCGTGGCCCAGCAGGCCGTGCTGCCTTTTATCTCTAGTTCCAAGGAACAAAGAGCTACCAGGGGAAGAGCTTGGGATGCTGTGGCCTGAACTGTGTTCCCCAAACCCATATGTGGAAGCCCCAGAGTCCACTGTGGTTACATTTGAATACAGGGCTTTTATGGAGATAATTCAGTTTAAATGAGATCATAAGAGAGGTGCTGTGATCCCAGAGGATTAGCTTCCTTTTAAGAAGAGACATCGGAGAGCTCTTTTTCTCTCTCCCTCCCTCCCACTCCATCCCTCTTCTCCCTCCCCTCCTTCCTTCTCTTCCTGCCCACCACAGGCAGAAGAAGGCAGCTGTTCAAAAGCTAGGAAGAGAGCTTTCACCAGAAATCGAATCAGCTGGCGCCTCTGTCTTGAACTTGTAGCCTCCAAAAACATAAAGGAAATAAGCTTTTGTTGTTAAGCCACCCAGTCTATGATATTTGTTATGGCAGCTCAAGCTGACTAAGGCACACTGTATACAGGGGGTCATCTTGTCATGTATTTATCGTTTTAGCCTTACAAAAATTAGGCATTGATGGCAGGAACAGACTCCAGCTCAGTACCCTAAGTGATCCCTGGTATGCAAAGAATTATAGAAGTTTGGTGAATAACACTAGAGAATACCACAGCACATGAGGAAAACAGTCTCGTGCATGAACACGAGATGCTGTCAATGTGTTAGTCTGAGGCATTCCAAAAAGGAGGCCACAGGATTTTCTATAGTTCAACAAGCTTTTCCTAAACTTATATGGCAGAACAAAGGATCAAGATACAAAGAACGTTCAGGAGGTTAAAAAAAAAAAAAACAAGGAGGACTTGCTGTCCATGATATTAAGACTCGCTGTAAAACTAGTAAGACCAATGTATTTGGAGCAAAGATAGACAAACAGAAGCGAATAGGAATTCCAGAACCAGTACAACATGTGTATGGAAACATGTTACTAAATAGAGCTGACATTTCAGATGAGTGATGAAAGCAGTAGACGGCTGACTCAGTGGAGAAAATGTGAAATTAGGTCCCTGATGCTAAGTCACTTCAGTCGTGTCTGACTCTGTGCGACCCCATAGATGGCAGCCCACCAGGCTCCCCCGTCCCTGGGATTCTCCAGGCAAGAACACTGGAGTGGGTTGCCATTTCCTTCTCCAATGCATGAAAGTGAAAAGTGAAAGTGAAGTCGCTCAGTCGTGTCCGACTCTTAGCGACCCCATGGACTGCAGCCCATCAGGCTCCTCCATCCATGGGATTTTCCAGGCAAGAGTACTGGAGTGGGGTGCCACTGCCTTCTTCATAGGTCCCTATATCACACTATATATAAATATCAATGCCAGATGGATTGATGATTTACATGTAAAAGGCAGAATTTCACAACTATTAGAACCAGTGTAGGAGAGTACCTTTATGACATCAAGATTAATAAAGCAGAGAGCAAGTCAAACGAAAGCCTGAGCAGCAATGTTAATATTAGACAAAATAAGGATCAGAGCATAAAGGATAAAGAACAAAAATATGTGGTAGAAAAAGGAAAAGCACGAACATTTGCACCTAAGAACATAGACTCAAAAAACACACTGAGAGAAAGAACAGGAAAAATAGACACAACAGCAACTGCAACCAGAACTGAAGATTTCAACATGTCTCTCTCAGACCAAATAAATAAAACAGCAAAAAATGGGGGAAACTGCTATAAAAAAGTCTGCAAGCAATAAATGCTGGAGAGGGTGTGGAGAAAAGGGAACCCTCTTACACTGTTGGTGGGAATGCAAACTAGTACAGCCACTATGGAGAACAGTGTGGAGATTCCTTAAGAAATTGCAAATAGAACTGCAACTGGAGTGGGGTGCCATTGCCTGTAAGCAAAGATAGATAAGAACAGTGATAAGCTTTTCAGGCTTCCCAGGTGGCGCTAGTGGTAAAGAACCCACCTGCCAATGCAGTAGACAGAGATGCAAGTTTGAGCCCTGGGTCAGGACAAATGCCCTGGAGGAGTGTATGGCAACCCCCTCCATTATTCTTGCCTGGAGAATCCCATGGACAGACTGTTGTAGGCCTGGTAGGCCACCGTCCATGGGGTCGCAGAGTCCGACATGACTGAAGTGACTTAGCCTGCACGCTTTCCTCAGAGTCCTGCAGGAGTAGAGGCAGCATGGCTTCAGCTTTGCCTGGGGAGTCAGGGAAGCTTGCTGAAACAGGTAATGGCTGTGGCGGTTAGCCACCAGCTCAGCCTCCTTAACTAATTATAATTTTTTAATGACTTGGAAATGGCATTTGGAAACAGTTGCTGTGCAGTCCCTCAGTCGTGTCAGACTCCCTGCGAGCCCGTGGACTGCAGCACATCAGGCCTCCCTGTCTTTGGAAATAGGAGTTGCCCCCTAATCCTGACTGTCAAGCTCCGGATTACAGTGTCAGAGTCAGTTCTCAAAAGCTAATCTCATTGTATTTCTTACTTCCTTACACTAGCAACAGTTGCAGTTCGGGGATTTTTCTCCATAAAGTTATTGGCTTTAACATTCAGGGCTTCAGCTTGAATCCTAACACTTCTCTTGCTACGTGCCATCTAGTACAGATACTCAGCAATGGTGGGTAATACCAAAATTGCCGTGGTTCAGTAACAGTCACAGAATGACATTTTTCTTAGTAAGTCTCATTTTTTACCTCTCATTCTAGCATAACTAGAATTCAAATGGATAGCAAATAGGGGAGAAGGATCAACTTATTGCTCTTGTATAAAGGACATTTTGTTTCTGGGTATTTACCTTGAATAATTATTTTTAAGTTAGCCATTATTTTGGAACCCTTGGGTGAAATTGAACCACTAAAGTTGTTACAGGCTAATCATATATCATTGTATATGTGTATATTTTCACCATGGGTGTGATTATATTAGGAGATGTATACTTTCTGGACTTGGAATCTGTATAATGGCCTAGTTTAAAAGAGGATAAATAACATTTTCCTTTCCTTTTTTTTAATAGCCTTTTAGGTGTACCCATTGCTTATGATAACATCAAAGTAGTGGGTGAATTAGGAGATATTTATGATGATCAAGGACACATTCATCTTAACATTGAGGCAGATTTTGTTATTTTCTGCCCTGAACCAGGGCAAAAACTTATGGTATGTATCTTTTTTCCTATTGTTCTTTGTACAATTATTAAATTATGTAATTTGGAAAAATTTAAGAGACTGTACACTTTGGGATTTTACAAGGATTGTTATTGCAGGTAACTAAAAATCATTTTTAAAGAAAACTTTTCAGTTTAGGTTTTCAGTTTTTATTGTAGTGTAGTTGGTTTGCATTGTTCTGTTTCAAGTGGAAAGTGATTCAGTTTAGATACGTGTGTATATATATATATATTTCAAATTCTTTTCTGCTATAGATTATTACAAGATACTGAGTATAGTTCCCTGTGCCACACAGGAGATCCTTGTTATTCTGTTAATCCTAACCTCCTAATTTATCCCCTCTCCCCTTCCCCTTTGGTAACCATAAGTTTGTCCTTTGTGAATCTATTTCTGTTCTATAAATAAGTTTACTTGTATCGTGTTTTAAATTCCACATGTAAGTGATATCATGTGTTTATCTGTTCTCTGTCGCACTTAACTTCACTTAGTATGGTCATCTCCAGGTCCAGTCATGTGGCTGTCAGTGGCATTTCATGGCTGAGTATATTCAGCGTGTGTAACACATTCTGTCCATTCATCTGTGGATGGGCACTTCAGTTGCTTCCATGTCTCGGTTACTATGCTGCTGTGAACACTGGAAGCATGTATCTTTTTCAAGTAGAGTTTTGTCTTTTCTAGATACATGCCCAGGAGTGGAATTGCTGGATCATATGGGACTCTGTTTTTAATTTTTTAAGGAACCTCCATACTGTTCTCCATAGTGGTTGCACCAGTTTATATTCCCAGCGACAGTGTAGGAGGGTTCCCTTTTCTCCATGTCCTCTCCAGTATTTATTGCTTGTGGGCTTCTTGGTGAGGGCTGTTCTGATATCTGCAGTGACGATCACATTGGCATCTGTGCATTTTTCTAGGAATCAGCCATGCTGAGCGTCTTTTCGTGGGCCTTTTGACATCTGTATGTCTACATATGTGCAACACTGTTTTAGGTTACTGGTCTTTTCATTTAAAAAGCATTGCTGCTATCTTGTATTGGTACTTTTCTCTAATTTATCATATTATACTCTCATACTTACTGCTTTCTAGATCCCACCAAAGAAACTTGGCTCCCTCTTGGTTGTGAAGATGTTATTCTGTATGATTCTAAAATTTTGATAGTTTTTCCTTTCCTCATTGAGTATTTAATTGATAAACTTTGTCTTTTTACAGCAGTTTTAGAGAAAAATTGAATGGAAAGTATAGTGTTCTCATAGACATCCCACTCTACCCACCCCCCAAAAAACCACACATAATGTTTCTCTTATTGATAAGATGTGGTGCATTTTAATTGTTGAGCCAGTATTGATACATTAAGTACAATCCATGGTTTATAGTAGAGTTCACTGTTTCTATTGTACCTTCTATGGGTTTTTTTTTTTTTTTTGCTTTGAGTCATAACTTAGAATTATTTATTTATTTATTTACTTTATTTTACTTTACAGTACTGTATTGGATTTGGCATACATTGATATGAATCCGCCACGGGTGTACATGAACTCCCAAACATGAACCCACCTCCCACCCCACATCATCCCTCCAGATCATCCCCATGCACCAGCCCCAAGCATCCTGCATCTTGCATCGAACATAGACTGGCAATTTGTTTCTTACATGATAGTATACATATTTCAGTGCTATTCTCTCAAATCATCCCACTCTCGCCTTCTCCCACAGAGTCCAA
>SJYX01005054.1:252184-289197 GCA_006410675.1 Oreotragus oreotragus
TTCTTTCTGGCTTACTTCACTCTGTATAATCGGTTCCAGTTTCATCCATCTTATTAGAACTGATTCAAATGTATTCTTTTTAATGGCTGAGTAATACTCCATTGTGTATATGTACCACGGCTTTCTTATCCATTCATCTGCTGATGGACATCTAGGTTGTTTCCATGTCCTGGCTATTATAAACAGTGCTGTGATGAACATTGGGGTACATGTGTCTCTTTCTATTCTGGTTTCCTCGGTGTGTATGCCCAGCAGTGGGATTGCTGGGTCATAAGGCAGTTCTATTTGCAATTTCTTAAGGAATCTCCACACTGTTCTCCATAGTGGCTGTAGTAGTTTGCATTCCCACCAACAGTGTAAGAGGGTTCCCTTTTCTCTACACCCTCTCCAGCATTTATTGCTTGCAGACTTTTAGATCGCAGCCATTCTGACTGGTGTGAAGTGGTACCTCATTGTGGTCTTGATTTGCATTTCTCTGATAATGCGTGATGTTGAGCATCTTTTCATGTGTTTGTTAGCCATCTGTATGTCTTCTTTGGAGAAATGTCTATTTAGTTCTTTGGCCCATTTTTTGATTGGGTCGTTTATTTTTCTGGAATTGAGCTGCATAAATTACTTGTATATTTTTGAAATTAGTTGTTTGTCACTTGCATTTCTATATACCAATAATGAAAAATCAGAAAGAGAAATTAAGGAATCAATCCCATTCACCATTGCAACAAAAAGAATTCAATATCTAGGAATGAACTTCCCTAAGGAGACAAAAGAACTGTACACAGAAAATTATAAGACACTGATGAAAGAACTCAAAGATGATGTAAACAGATGGAGAGATATTCCATGTTCCTAGGAAGGAAGAAACAATATTGTGAAAATGACTATGCTACCAAATGCAATCTATAGATTCAATGCAATTTCTATCAAATTACCAATGGTATTTTTCACAGAACTAGAACAAAAAATTTTACAGTACAAATGGAAACACGAAAGACCCCGCATAGACAAATCAGTCTTGAGAAAGAGGAATGGATATGGACGAATCAACCTTCCTGACTTCAGATTATACTACAAAGCTACAGTCATCAAGACAGCCCAGTCATGGCACAGAAACAGAAATATAGACCAATGGAACAAGATAGAAAGCCCAGAAATAGACCCATGCACCTTATTTTTGACAGAGGAGGCAAGAATACACAATGGGGCAAAGACAGCCTCTTCAATAAATGAGGTTGGGAAAACTGGACAGCTACATGTAAAAGAATGAAATTAAAACACTTCCTAACACCATAGGTAAACTCAAAATGGTTTAAAGACCTAAATGTAAGACCATAAATTATAAAACCCTTAGAGGAAGAGGAGGCAAGAATACACAATGGGGCAAAGACAGCCTCTTCAATAAATGAGGTTGGGAAAACTGGACAGCTACATGTAAAAGAATGAAATTAAAACACTTCCTAACACCATAGGTAAACTCAAAATGGTTTAAAGACCTAAATGTAAGACCATAAATTATAAAACCCTTAGAGGGAAACATAGGCAGAACACTCGATGACATAAAGCAAGATCCTCTATGACCCACCTCCTAGAGTAATGGAAATAAAAACAAAAGTAAACAAGTGGGACCTGATTAAACTTAAAAGCTTTTTCACAGCAAAGGAAACTATAGGCAAGGTGAAAAGACAGCCCTCAGAATGGGAGAGAATAATAGCCAATGAAAGAACTGACAAAGAATTAATTTCCAAAATATACAAGCAGCTCATAGAACTCAATGCCAGAAGATCAAACAACCGAATCCCAAAGTGGGAAAAAGACCTAAACAGATATTTCTCCAAAGAAGACATACAGATGGCTGAAAAAGACATGAAAAGATACTCAACATCGCTCATTATTAGAGAAATGCAAATCAAAAGCACAACGAGATAAACTTAAAAGCTTTTTCACAGCAAAGGAAACTATAGGCAAGGTGAAAAGACAGCCCTCAGAATGGGAGAAGATAATAGCCAATGAAACAACTGACAAAGAATTAATTTCCAAAATATACAAGCAGCTTATACAACTCAATGCCAGAAGAACAAACAACTCAGTCCAAAAGTGGGAAAAAGACCTAAACAGACATTTCTCCAAAGAAGACATACAGATGGCTGAAAAAGACATGAAAACATACTCAACATCGCTCATTATTAGAGAAATGCAAATCAAAAGCACAATGAGATATCACCTCACATTGATCAGAATGGCCATCATCAAAATGTCTACAAACAATAAATGCTGGAGAGGGCGTGGAGAAAAGGGAATGCTCTTGCACTGTTGGTGGGCATGTAAATTGATACAGCCACCATGGAAGTGGGTATGGAGACTCCTTAAAAAGCTAGGAATAAAACTACCATATAACCCAGCAATCACACTCGTAGGCATATACCCTGAAGAAACCAAAATGGAAAAAGACACATGTATCCCATTGTTCACTGCAGCACTATTTTCAAGAGCTAGAAGATGGAAACAACCTAGATGTCCATCGACAGATGAACGGATAAAGAAGCTGTGGTACACATACACAAAGGAATATTCAGTTCAGTTCACTTCAGTCGTTCAGTCGTGTCCTACTCTTTGCGACCCCATGGACCACAGCACACGGGGCTTCCCTGTCTATCACCAACTCACGGAGCTTGCTCAAACTCATGTCCATTGAGTCAGTGATGCCACCCAACTATCTCATCCTCTGTCATCCCCTTCTCCTCCCACCTTCAATGTTTCCCCAAAACAGGGTCTTTTCTAATGAGTCAGTTCTTCGCACCAGGTGGCCAGAGTCAGTTCTTCGGCATCAGTCCTTCCAATGAATATTCAGGACTGATTTCTTTTAGGATGGAGTGGTTGGGCCTCCTTGCTGTCCAAGGGACTCTGAAGAGGCTTCTCCAACACCACAGTTCAAAAACCTCAATTCTTCAGTGCTCACCTTTCTTTATAGTCCAACTCTCACATCCATACATGACTACTGGACAAACCACAGCTTTGACTAGACAGACCTTTGCTGGCAAAGTAATGCCTCTACTTTTTAATATGCTGTCTAGGTTGGTCATAACTTTCCTTCCAAGGAGCAAGTGTCTTTTAAATTCATGGCTGCATATTACTTAGCCATAAAAATGAATGCTTTTGAGTCAGTTCTGATGAAATGGATAAACCTAAAACCTATGACACAGAGTGAAGTGCATCAGAAAGAGAAAGATAAATACCATATTATAACTAAAAAGCCTCTTGATGAAAGTGAAAGAGTAAAGTGAAAAAGTTGGCTCAAAGCTCAACATTGAGAAAGTGAAGATCATGGCATCTGGTCCCATCACTTCCTGGGCAATAGATGGGGAAACAGTGGAAACAGTGTCAGACTTTACTTGTTTGGGCTCCAAAATCACTGCAGATGGTGACTGCAGCCATGAAATTAAAAGACGCTTACTCCTTGGAAGAAAAGTTATGACCAACCTAAATAGCATATTGAAAAGCAGAGACATTACTTTGCCGACTAAGGTCCATCTAGTCAGGGCTATGGTTTTTCCAGTAGTCATGTATGGATGTGAGAGTTGGACTGTGAAGAAAGCTGAGCGCCGAAGAATTGATGCTTTGGAACTGTGGTGTTGGAGAAGAGTCTTGAGAGTCCCTTGGACTGCAAGGAGATCCAACCAGTCCATTCTGAAGGAGATCAGCCCTGGGATTTCTTTGGAAGGAATGATGCGAAAGCTGAAACTCCAGTACTTTGGCTACTTCATGCGAAGAGTTGACTCATTGGAAAAGACTCTGATGCTGGGAGAGACTGGGGGCAGGAGGAGAAGGGGATGACCGAGGATGAGATGGCTGGATGGCATCACGGACTTGATGGACATGAGTCTGAGTGAACTCCTGGAGATGGTGATGGATAGGGAGGCCTGGCGTGCTGTGATTCATGGGGTATCAAAGAGTTGGACATGACTGAGTGACTGAACTGAACTGAACGCACATATACAGAATCTAGATATCTGGTACTGAAGAAATTATTTACAGGGTGACAGTGGACAAACAGACCTAGAGAACAGACTTATGGACATGGGGAGAGGGGAGGAGAGGGTGAGATGTATGGAAGAATAACATGGAAACTGACATTACCATATGTAAAATAGATAGCCAAGGGGGATTTGCTGTATGGCGCCAGAAACTCAAATGCAATGTATCTTCCTAGACGGGTGGGATTGGGAGGGAGATGGAAGGGAGGTTCAAAAGAGTGGGGATATATGTATATCTATGGCTGATTCACGTTGAGGTTTGACAGAAAACAACAAAATTCTGTAGAACAATTATCCTTCAGCCACAAAATAAATTTTTAAAAAAGTCAAAAAAAGAAAAAATAGAATGTAGACGTACAAGGTGGATTTATATAATGCAGAGAAACCCAGAGAGCAAATTGTCAATATCTTTGGATCATAGAGAAAGCAAGGGAATTCCAGAATAATGTCTACTTTCTGCTTCATTAACTACTCTAAAGCCTTTGACTGTGAGGATCACAACAAATTTTAGAAAATTCTGAAAGATATAGGATTACCAGATCACCTTATCTGTCTCCTCCGAAACCTGTATGCTGGACAAAGGCAAGAGTTAGAACCGGACATGGAACAACGGACTGGTTCCAAATTGGGAAAAGAGTACATCAAGGTCGTATATTGTCACCCTGCGTATTTACCTCACATGCGAAGTACATCATGGTAAATGCTGGGCAGGATGAATCACAAGCTGGAATCAAGACTGCTGGGTGAAATATCAACAACCTCAGATATGCAGATGATACCACTCTAATGGCAGAAAGTGAAGAGGAAATAAAGAGCCTCTTGATGATGACGAAAGAGGAGAATGAAAAAGACGGCTTAAAATTCAAGATTCAAAAAACTCATTACCATCTTTCTAAATTCCATATATATGTGTTAGTATACTGTATTGGTGTTTTTCTTTCTGGATAGAAGGAAAGAAATCATAAAGATCCGAGCAGAAATAAATGAAAAAGAAGGAAACGATGGTAAAGATTAATAAAACTAAAAGGTGGTTCTTCGAGAAGATAAACAAAATTGACAAACCTTTAGCCAGACTCATCAAGAAAAAAGAGAGAAGAATCAAATCAACAAAATTAGAAATGAAAAAGGAGGGGTTACAACAGACAAGGTAGAAATACAAAGGATTACAAGAGACTATTATGAACAGCGATATGGCGATAAAATAGATAACCTGGAAGAAAAGGACAGATTCTTAGAAAAGTTCAATCTTCTAAGACTGAACCAGGAAGAAACAGAAATTATGCACTGAAATTGAAGCTGTGATCAAAAATCTCACAGGAAACAAAAGCCCAGGACCAGATGGCTTCGCAGGAGAATTCTATCAAACATTTAGAGAAGAGCGAATGCCTATCCTTTGAAAACTCTTCCAAAAAATTACAGAGGAAGGAACACTTCCAAACTCATTCTTCGAGGCCATCATCACCCTCATACCAAAGCAGACAAAGACAACACAAAACAAGAAAACCACAGGCCAATATCACTGATGAACATAGATGCAAAAATCCTCAACAAAAGTATAGCAAACAGAATTCAGCAACAGATCAAAAAGCTCACACACCATGATTAAGTAGGGTTTATTTCAGGAATGCAAAGATTCTTCAATATACGCAAATCAATCAAGGTGAAAATCATGTTAACAAACTGAAAGATATAAACCATACGATACTCTCAACAATAAAGTAATGCTTAAAATTCTCCAAGGCAGGTATCAACAATACGTGAACCGTGAACTTCCAGATGTTCAAGCTGGTTTTAGAACAGGCAGAGGAACCAGAGATCAAATTGCCAACATCCGCTGGATCATCAAAAAAGCAAGAGTTCCAGAAAAATATTTATTTCTGCATTAATGACTACGCCAAAACCTCTGACTGTGTGGATCACAATAAACTGGAAAATTCTTTAAGAGACGGAATACCAGACCACCAGACCATCCATGCCTCTTGAGAAATCTGTATGCAGGTCAGGAAGCAACAGTTAGAACTGGACATGGAACAGACTGGTTCACCTCAACAAAAGTATAGCAAACAGAATTCAGCAACAGATCAAAAAGCTCACACACCATGATTAAGTAGGATTTATTCCAGGAATGCAAAGATTCTTCAATATACGCAAATCAATCAATGTGAAACATCATGTTAACAAATTGAAAGATATAAACCATATGATACTCTCAACAATAAAGTAATGCTTAAAATTCTACAAGGCAGGTATCAACAATGCATGAACCGCAAACTTCCAGATGTTCAAGCTGGTTTTCGAAAAGGCAGAGGAACCAGAGATCAAATTGCCAACATCCACTGGATCGTCGAAAAAGCAAGAGAGTTCCAGAAAAACGTCTATTTCTGCATTATTGACTATGCCCAAACCTTTCACTGTGTGGATCACAATAAACTCTGGAAATTCTTCAAGAGATGGGAATACCAGGCCACCTGACCTGCCTCTTGAGAAATCTATATGCAGGTCAGGAAGCAACAGTTAGAACTGGACATGGAACAACACACTGGTTCCAAATAGGAAAAGGAGTATATCAAGGCTGTATATTGTCACCCTAGTTATTTAACTTCTACTCAGAGTACATCATAAGAAACGCTGGGCTGGAAGAAACACAAGCTGGAATCAAGATTGGTGGGAGAAATATCAATAACCTCATATATGCAGATGACACCATCCTTATGGCAGAAAGTGAAGAACTAAAGAGCCTCTTGATGAAACTGAAAGTGGAGAGTGAAAAAGTTGGCTTAAAGCTCAACATTCAGAAAACTAAGATCATGGCATCCGGTCCCATCACTTCATGGCAAATAGATGGGGAAACAGTGGCTGACTTTTATTTTTCTGGGGTCCAAAATTACTGCAGATGTTGGTTGCAGCCATGAAATTAAAAGATGCTTACTCCTTGGAAGGAAAGTTATGACCAACGTACACAGCATATTAAAAAGCAGAGACATTACTTTGCCAACAAGATCCGTCTAGTCAAGACTATAGTTTTCCCANAGTGGCTGACTTTTATTTTTCTGGGGTCCAAAATTACTGCAGATGTTGGTTGCAGCCATGAAATTAAAAGATGCTTACTCCTTGGAAGGAAAGTTATGACCAACGTACACAGCATATTAAAAAGCAGAGACATTACTTTGCCAACAAGATCCGTCTAGTCAAGACTATAGTTTTCCCAGTGGTCATGTATAATCCAACTCCATAAGAGTTGGACTATAAAGAAAGCTGGCATGGAAGAATTGATCCTTTTGAACTGTGATGTTGGAGAAAACTTTTTAGAGTCCCTTGGACTGACTGCAAGGAGATCCAACCAGTCCATCCTAAAGGAGATCAGTCCTGGGTGTTCATTGGAAGGACTGATGTTGAAGCTGAAACTCCAATACTTTGGCCACCTGATGTGAAGAGCTGGCTCATTGGAAAAGACCCTGATGCTGGGAAAGATTGAGGGCAGGAGGACAAGGGGACAACAGAGGATGAGATGGTTGGTTGGCATCATTGACTCAATGGATGTGGGTTTGGGTGGGAACTCCGGGAGTTGGTGATGGACAGGGAGACCTGGCATGCTGCAGTTCATGGTGTTGCAAAGAGTTGGACACAACTGAGTGACTGAACTGAGTCACTGACTGAATCTCAATAGATGCAGAAAAAGCCTTTGACAAAACTCAGCACCCATTGATGATTAACACTCTTCAAAGAATGGGCATAGAAGGAATCTACCTCAACATGCTGCTGCTGCCACTGCTACTTCAACATAGTAAAGGCCATATATAATAAGCCTAACAGCAAACATTATTCTCAATGATGAAAAACTGAAAGCATTCCCCATAAGATCAGGAACAAGACAAGGTGTCCATTGTCACCACTATTATTCAGCCTAGTTCTGGAGGTCCTAGCTACAGCAATCAGAGAAGAAAAAGAAATAAAAGAATACAGATCAGAAAAGAAGAAGTAAAGCTCTCACTGTTTGCAGATAATGTGATACTGTACATAGAATACACATACTATCAAGATAGTATCAGAAAATTATTAGAGCTCATCAGTGAATTTAGCAAAGTTGCAGGATACAGAATCAAAACACAGAAATCACTTGCATTTATATAACTTTGTCAACAAAGGTACATCTAGTCAAGACTATGGTTTTTCCAGTGGTGATGTATGGATGTGAGAGTTCGACTATAAAGAAAGTTGAGTGCACAAGAATTGATGCTTTTGAACTGTGGTGTTGGAGAAGACTCTTGATAGTCCCTTGGACTGCAAGGAGAACCAACCAATCCATCCTAAAGGAGATCAGTCCTACATGTTCATTGAAAGGACTGATATTGAAGCTGAAACTCCAATACTTAGGCCACCTGATGTGAAGAGCTGGCTAATTGGAAAAGACCCTGATGCTAGGAAGGATTGAGGGTAGGAGGACAAGGGGATGACAGAGGATGAGATGGTCGGATGGCATCACTGACTCAATGGATGTGGGTTTGGGTGGACTCCGGGAGTTGGTGATGGACAGGGAGACCTGGTGTTCCATGGTTCATGGGGCTGCAGTCAGACACAATTAAGTGACTGAACTGAGTCACTGACTGAATCTCAACAGATGCAGAAAAGGTCTTTGACAAAATTCAGCACCCATTGATCATTAACACTCTTCAAAGAATGAGCACAGAAGGAACCTACCTCAACATGCTGCTGTTGCTGCTGCTACCTCAACATAGTAAAGACCATATATGATAAGCCTAACAGCAAACATTATTCTCAATGGTGAAAAACTGAAAGCATTCCTCCTAAGATCAGGAACAAGACAAGGGTGTCCACTGTCACCACTATTATTCAGCTTAGTTCTGGAAGTCCTAGCTACAGCAATCAGAGAAGAAAAAGTAATAAAAGAATACAGATCGAAAAAGAAGAAGTAAAGCTCTCACCGTTTGCAGATGATGCAATACTGTACTTAGAAAACCCTAA
This sequence comes from Oreotragus oreotragus, assembly GCA_006410675.1. NCBI lineage: Eukaryota > Metazoa > Chordata > Mammalia > Artiodactyla > Bovidae > Oreotragus > Oreotragus oreotragus. The sequence continues at coordinate 261,196 of SJYX01005054.1, forward strand.
AGATAGTATCAGAAAATTATTAGAGCNGTCACCACTATTATTCAGCTTAGTTCTGGAAGTCCTAGCTACAGCAATCAGAGAAGAAAAAGTAATAAAAGAATACAGATCGAAAAAGAAGAAGTAAAGCTCTCACCGTTTGCAGATGATGCAATACTGTACTTAGAAAACCCTAAAGATAGTATCAGAAAATTATTAGAGCTAATCAGTGAATTTAGAAAAGTTTCAGGATACAGAATCAATCAATAAACAGAAGTCACTTGCATTTCTACATATCAACAATGAAAAATCAGAAAGGGTAATTAAGGAATCAATCCCATTCACCATTTCAACAAAAAGATTTCAAAATCTAGGAATAAACTTACCTAAGGAGACAAAAGAACTGTACACAGAAAATTATAAGACACTGATGAAAGAAATCAAAGATGATGTAAACAGATGGAGGGATATTCCATGTTCCTGGGTAGGAAGAATCAATATTGTGAAAATGACTATGCTACCAAATGCAATCTATAGATTCAATGTGATCCCTATCAAATTACAATGGTATTTTTCACAGAATTAGAAGAAAAAATTACACAATTCATATGGAAACATGAAAGACCCCACATAGACAAAGCAGTCTTGAGAAACAGGAATGGATCTGGAGGAATCAACCTTCCTGACTTCAGATTATACTACAAAGCTACAGTCATCAAGACAACATGGTACTGGCACAGAAACAGAAATATAGACCAATGGAACAAGCTAAAAAGCCCAGAAATAAACCCATGCACCTATGGGTACCTTATTTTTGACAGAGGAGGCAAGAATACACAATGGGGCAAAGAAAGCCTCTTCAATAAATGGGGCTTGGGAAACTGGACAGCTACATGTAAAAGAATGAAATTAGAATACTTCATAACACCATACAGAAAGGTAAACTCAAAATGGATTAAAGACCTAAATTTAAGCCCAGAAACCACAAAACCCTTAGAGAGAAACATAGGCAGAACACTCGATGACATAAAGCACGATCCTCTATGACCCACCTCCTAGAGTAATGGAAATAAAAACAAAAGTAAACAAGTGGGACCTGATTAAACTTAAAAGCTTTTTCACAGCAAAGGAAACTATAGGCAAGGTGAAAAGACAGCCCTCAGAATGGGAGAAGATAATAGCCAATGAAACAACTGACAAAGAATTAATTTCCAAAATATACAAGCAGCTTATACAACTCAATGCCAGAAGAACAAACAACTCAGTCCAAAAGTGGGAAAAAGACCTAAACAGACATTTCTCCAAAGAAGACATACAGATGGCTGAAAAAGACATGAAAACATACTCAACATCGCTCATTATTAGAGAAATGCAAATCAAAAGCACAATGAGATATCACCTCACATTGATCAGAATGGCCATCATCAAAATGTCTACAAACAATAAATGCTGGAGAGGGCGTGGAGAAAAGGGAATGCTCTTGCACTGTTGGTGGGCATGTAAATTGATACAGCCACCATGGAAGTGGGTATGGAGACTCCTTAAAAAGCTAGGAATAAAACTACCATATAACCCAGCAATCACACTCGTAGGCATATACCCTGAAGAAACCAAAATGGAAAAAGACACATGTATCCCATTGTTCACTGCAGCACTATTTTCAAGAGCTAGAAGATGGAAACAACCTAGATGTCCATCGACAGATGAACGGATAAAGAAGCTGTGGTACACATACACAAAGGAATATTCAGTTCAGTTCACTTCAGTCGTTCAGTCGTGTCCTACTCTTTGCGACCCCATGGACCACAGCACACGGGGCTTCCCTGTCTATCACCAACTCACGGAGCTTGCTCAAACTCATGTCCATTGAGTCAGTGATGCCACCCAACTATCTCATCCTCTGTCATCCCCTTCTCCTCCCACCTTCAATGTTTCCCCAAAACAGGGTCTTTTCTAATGAGTCAGTTCTTCGCACCAGGTGGCCAGAGTCAGTTCTTCGGCATCAGTCCTTCCAATGAATATTCAGGACTGATTTCTTTTAGGATGGAGTGGTTGGGCCTCCTTGCTGTCCAAGGGACTCTGAAGAGGCTTCTCCAACACCACAGTTCAAAAACCTCAATTCTTCAGTGCTCACCTTTCTTTATAGTCCAACTCTCACATCCATACATGACTACTGGACAAACCACAGCTTTGACTAGACAGACCTTTGCTGGCAAAGTAATGCCTCTACTTTTTAATATGCTGTCTAGGTTGGTCATAACTTTCCTTCCAAGGAGCAAGTGTCTTTTAAATTCATGGCTGCATATTACTTAGCCATAAAAATGAATGCTTTTGAGTCAGTTCTGATGAAATGGATAAACCTAAAACCTATGACACAGAGTGAAGTGCATCAGAAAGAGAAAGATAAATACCATATTATAACTAAAAAGCCTCTTGATGAAAGTGAAAGAGTAAAGTGAAAAAGTTGGCTCAAAGCTCAACATTCAGAAAGTGAAGATCATGGCATCTGGTCCCATCACTTCCTGGGCAATAGATGGGGAAACAGTGGAAACAGTGTCAGACTTTACTTGTTTGGGCTCCAAAATCACTGCAGATGGTGACTGCAGCCATGAAATTAAAAGACGCTTACTCCTTGGAAGAAAAGTTATGACCAACCTAAATAGCATATTGAAAAGCAGAGACATTACTTTGCCGACTAAGGTCCATCTAGTCAGGGCTATGGTTTTTCCAGTAGTCATGTATGGATGTGAGAGTTGGACTGTGAAGAAAGCTGAGCGCCGAAGAATTGATGCTTTGGAACTGTGGTGTTGGAGAAGAGTCTTGAGAGTCCCTTGGACTGCAAGGAGATCCAACCAGTCCATTCTGAAGGAGATCAGCCCTGGGATTTCTTTGGAAGGAATGATGCTAAAGCTGAAACTCCAGTACTTTGGCCACCTCATGCGAAAAGTTGACTCATTGGAAAAGACTCTGATGCTGGGAGGGATTGGGGGCAGGAGGAGAAGAGGACGACCGAGGATGAGATGGCTGGATGGCAACACGGACTCGATGGATATGAGTCTGAGTGAACTCCGGAAGATGGTGATGAATAGGGAGGCCTGGCGTGCTGCGATTCATGGGACCGTGAAGAGTCAGAGACGACTGAGTAACTGAACTGAACTGAATCTTCTCACAATTCATATTCATCTTTGTGGCATATATGTCAAGTGGATTGGGTGGCCAGTACCCAGGACTACTCCAGAGGCAAGGCAAACATAATCTTCCGGTTTTATTTTGTCCTGATCATTATGGGGCAAACAGGGAAACAATCTAGGAGATGTGGGAAGCTCCTGCATTTGAATCTCTGTCATCCACAGCTCAGGAAGTAAGATTACCTAGATTATTATGATCCAGAGAGCAGCAGGGCCAGGAGCAGCTCCATATCCTGTATCTACCATAGCAGCCCATGTCTGGCCATGGCCAGAGTAACACTTTTATAAGCCTTTGACCTCTGTAATGAGAGATGCAATCATATTTTCCACACAGGCTTGAAGAAGGTTCAGATGTTGAGCAACAAAAACTGATGAGTATCCACTAAGTGACTGGGAACATAAGAGCAGAGAAAAAATGAGCAAAAGAAAGGAAAAGGATATACCATGATGCCTAATTTGGCCTAGGTTTAAATTTTGTATAAGGAAAGCTTTGAGTTTATTCATTCATCCGCTTAATAGGTATTTATTGTGTACTGTGAACCAAGTACTATACCCAACATTAAGAATATTTCAGTTGTAAATAAGCCTCCTTTGTGGAGCATTGTGGGTTTCATAATATAGCATGTTAATTGCTGTTAGTGGTGCTATGGGAGTCCGTAGGAAGGGCAGCTAATAGAGATTTTAGAGGTCAGATCAAGAAGGTCTTCCAGGAGGAAACAACTTTGGGTGAGTNCCTTTGTGGAGCATTGTGGGTTTCATAATATAGCATGTTAATTGCTGTTAGTGGTGCTATGGGAGTCCGTAGGAAGGGCAGCTAATAGAGATTTGAGAGGTCAGATCAAGAAGGTCTTCCAGGAGGAAACAACTTTGGGTGAGTCACTTTTGGGGGCCTCTATTTCCTCATCTTTAAAATGGAAATAATAATGCTTCCTTATAAAATTGAGGTAGGAGAAGGAAATGGCAACCCACTCCAGTGTTCTTGCCTGGAGAATCCCGGGGACGGGGAGCCTGGTTGGCTGCCGTCTATGGGGTTGCACAGAGTCGGACACGACTGAAGCGACTTAGCAACAGCATAGGCTGTGACAGCAGAGCTTGGGATAACTGGACACTTACTACATATGTGAAATATATATAGCATATTGTATACATGCATACTATATATAGTATATACATACATATATATACACATAGACACACACACATATATATATGGTAAATGACAAGAGATGAAATGTAGACATAAACCACATCTCATCATGAATAGTTTAATAAGCCAAATCTGAAGAGTATGGATTTTACCCAAGAGCCACTGAAGGATATTATGTAACGGAGTAATATGATCACACACAAACACTCCTTCTGTTCACTCCACACACCCACCCACCCCATGCACATACTCATATCTGTAATTTACCAGTAATCACATCATAATGCAGCTTAGGCTTACATATGGTATAATTCAAGACTTATTTTAATGTTCTGTTCAGTTCAGTTCAGTCACTCAGTCATCCAACTCTTTGTGACCCTATGACTCGCAGTACTCCAGGCCTCTCTGTCCACCACCAACTCCAAAGTTCACCCAGACTCACGTCCATCGAGTCAGTGATGCCATTCAGCCATCTCATCCTCTGTCATCCCCTCTCCTCCTGCCTCCAATCCCTCCCAGCGTCAGAGTCTTTTCCAGTGAGTCAACTCTTCACATGAGGTGGCCAAAGTAGGAAGCTGAATCCAAAGGATTAGTAACATGAGTTAATACAAGATAATACAACTAGTTACTACATACTTTTTGACTCCACATCCTTTTTTTTCTGTCACACACCACCACTTTCCTTAACACTTGTTTCACTGTTACTACTCTGCTATTGGCCAAGCTGGAAAACTTTCAGGTTGAGATCATCCCAAGTTATTTTTCCTCTAAAAGTCTGTAGGTACCTATAGAAAATTCTGACAGTGATGAATTGCCTGTAAAATCTAGGCTCAAATTTCACAAAGTGCATGACAGAGGGTCCTTGGTAATCCAGTGTTTTAAGTTTTTAAGGACTCAGAATCAGTTCCACAATGGTGTGGATCAGGGGCAGAATTTCACTGCATGACCACTTTCCAACCACCACCTCAAAGTGAATTTAAAGACCAGAGGGGAAATTGTCCCAAAGGAGTACCCTGCAGATTTCAGAAGAAAAAAAATCTTACTGGGGAATGAGTTTGCTTTAGTATTGACCCTGGGCAGTTTAGGGCTTGGTTGTATATAATTGTTTTTTGCCAGCGCATGGCAGCAAAGTCCTTGCTACTCTTAGATTCCTTCCTCAATCACTGACCAGCACATTGTAAATTTGATCCATCTTGCTCCCACAAACCTGCTCTTCCCTCACAAACTATCCAAGGGCTCTCATCATGATTTTCCATATACTAAAAACAATTTTGAGTATATCACCAAAATGTGTCTGTACTAGACATCTCCTTATAGAAATGCCTTTATTGAACCACAGTTTAATGTATTTTTTAAAATGTGGATTCATGTGAGAAACGGCCATCAAAAACCATTCTGTTAAGAATTGCTATTAAAGATAGGTTGTATGATTTGGATGCATGACATTCCTATAATTAATTCTATAAAACTCAGTGTCAGAAAGTAAGTTACTCTCTTCTGAAATCAGGCGTTTTTTCCTTTTATTAGAATGAGAGTTAAATCTAGCTTTGTTTACCCTCCCTAAACCTGCTCCCACCCCTGACTCTTTTCTAGTTTCTTAGTTTGGTTGTCAAGAACTTGAAGTTAACTCAATACTTGTTAATAGTCAGTACCTATTAATAGCTCAGATTTGGTTTAATTGTCTATTTAATCTTATTCCCACTAACTTCCCAAATGACCTGAGTGAAAAAGGGCTCGTCTGTGTAGTGATCGTCTAGCTGAGGCTGGGAGTCAGTCAGAGCGCCTAAAGCAGCAGTTGTTTTTAGGACGACCTTCTGGACTGCCACGACTTTTATTCTCTCTTTGAAGTCCTTGGAGAATTGGGATTTGATGTCCTTTTCTTATTTATTTTAAACTTTGTGTAAGAGTATATATTCATTTTTATTTCAAGAGTATATATTCATTTTTATTTCAAGAGTATATATTCATTTTTATTTCCAAAATTACTTTTGGAAGAAGGAAGCCTGTAAATTATAAATGAATGGTCATGAATTATAAATATATTTCAGCAATCCTAAGTTATCTCCCTGAGACATGCATTCAGCCTACTGCAAAAAGGAAGTGGCCATGGAGAAGCACCAAGAAGCACTAAGCTGTTGGTGCCCTTACCTCGTGAACACATCATCTGTACCTTGGGAGGCACTCAGACCCAGTGGCCCATGGAGAGAGAGCCATGAAATTGTACATCTTAACTTTTTTCCCTCTGGAAGGATAAAACTGTGGCTTTGTCTTCTCCTCAAAGTAAATGAATGCAGATAGTCGCACAGTTTTCAGAATTGCTTCTAAGATGAAGAGGAGTATAAATGAGAACAATACCTAGAATGTTCTTAAGCCTGGCCAGCTTTCTTTAGGATGTTTTTGTTTGGCGAGAAATTATTTCTTATTTAAAGAATGAATGACTGTGGGAAATTGAAATGAAACTGAAGATAAGTTAACTTCCCCACAGTTGGGTGACCTCTTGTCACTGTTCCTTGTTGCTCTCCCAGTACCCTGACACTGACCCCTGAGAACTGTGGTTGCTTAGGCATCTGATGTGCACACATGCAGGGGAGTTATAGGAGGGAGAGACCAGAGGAGCAGTTGGATATGGTGGCAACTGAGACAGGAGAGCACTGTAGTTTGATAGGGAAAGGAAAGAACATTCCAGATGAGGGAAATTGAGAGAAGAATAGTCAGAAAAGAAAGTGGGAGAAACATGAGGAGGGTGGAGAAGAGTAAGCATACAAAATTTGGGTATCTAGTGTTTGGAAATGGAGAATGTATGAGAAATAGAATTCAAAGCAGTGAAAAATAAAATCACACATGTAAGCCTAGATTGTCAAAGGCTGTGAAAATGCAGTACTGTTTCTAGAGAGGTTTACTGGGTATACAGTACAGAGTAAAGGCCGTAAAGATAATAGCAAGGAATGAAACAAAAGCTGTTCTGAAAGTCCAGCAAGAGAGGAGGTGAGGGGGTCTTAGATCAGAATGATGACCATAAAAATTGAGAGAAAAGGCATATTTTTTAAAAAGTATATTTTTAAGTGGAGGAAAGAACCAGCATTTGCTGAGTATCTCTCATGCACCTGACTCTTTTGCATGTATTATCTTATGTACTCTTCATGGCAACCCTGAATCGTGCCAGGTAGGCAAGATTACCCCAAGTCTACAGATAAAGCAACACTTAGAAATTCATTCAGTTACTATGAGCAGCCAAGATATGAATTCACTGCTATCTAACTCCAAAAACTATGATCTTCCCATTTCAACTTTAGCTCTCCTGAGAGACAAAAAGAAAAGATTAAATTTGCTCTCAAAGCTATCTTCCTCAAAATTAAAAAATATATATTTCTAACTGTATAGATGGATTTTATTACTTCTCCATTAGCCCAATACCCCAAGCACAAGCTTCTTTGTTTTGTTAAATCTTCACAAATAATTGTTTCTTTTTATAAAAATGGTATCTAAACAGCCTGCTTTGACCACTTCATGAGTCCCATTTCTGAGACCTCCATGCATACAAATTAAATTGTTTTTTCTCCTGTTAAAAAAAAGGAAAGATAATTTCTAGAGACCACTTATAAGAAATGAAAATGTTGTCACAGTTGGAGACAAAATAGTTATGAAAAATCAAAGATAGATATAAAAACAACCTGTGTACCGATCAATGGATAAAGAAAATGTTCTATATATACATATATATATACACACACATGCATATAAAACTCATCCATAAAAAAGAATGAAACTTTGCCATTTGTGAAAACACGGATGGATCTCGAGGGCATTATGGTAAACGAAACGTGGACAGAGAAAGACAGATACCATATGATCTCACTGATGTGCAGAATTTAAAAACAAACAATAAAAACTCACAAGTTCATAAATATGGAGCACAGATTCTAGTTATAAAACAAATGTCATGGGGATGTTATGTACAACATAGTTAATAATACTGTATTGTATATTTGAAAATTGCTGAGAGATTTTAAAAGCTCTCATCACAAAAAATTATATTCTGTAACTATGTAGGGTGATGGATGTTATCTAGATATATTATAATCATTTCACAATGTATAAAATATCAAATTATTAGGAAATACTGAAAGAGGGAGGGGATATATGTATGCATATAGCTGGTTCACATCATTATATAGCAGAAACTAACACAACATTGTAAAGCAATTAGCCTCCAATTAAAAAAATGAAAAAATAAACAACAAACAATAAACAACACCTACTCTGTAGCACAGGGGTTTATATTCAGTGTCTTATAGTAACATATAATGGAAAAGAATGTGACTTTTGAAAGGCTTTATGTGAACTTACTACATGTCAGCAGAATGGAATGGTTTTTAATAATAATAAAAAGACTGAATTGCTTTGCTGTACACCAGAATCTACACAACATTGTGTCAGTAAACCAACTATATTTCAATTTAAAAATATCAGTTTTCCCAGCACCACTAATTGAAGAGACTGTCTTCTCTCCAGTGTATATATTCTTGCCTCTTTTGTTGTAGACTAATTGGCCATAGGCACATGGGTTTATTTCTGGCCCTTCTATCCTATTCTGTTGATCTACATTTCTGGGGTTTTTTTGCCTTATTTCAATTTAAAAATATCAGTTTTCCCAGCACCACTAATTGAAGAGACTGTCTTCTCTCCAGTGTATATATTCTTGCCTCTATTGTTGTAGACTAATTGGCCATAGGCACATGGGTTTATTTCTGGCCCTTCTATCCTATTCTGTTGATCTACATTTCTGGGGTTTTTTTTGCCAGTGACAGACTGTTTTGATGACTGTAGCTTTGTGGTATACTCTGAAGCCAGGGAGCCTGATTCCTCCAGCTCTGTTTTCTTTCTCCAGATTGCTTAGGCTGATTGGGGTCTTTTGTAATTTCATAAAGATTTAATTTTTGTTGTTTTTGTTCTAGTTCTGGGAACAATGTCATTGGTTATTTGATAGGGATTGCTTTGAACCTGAGGCTTGTCTTGGGTGGTATAGTCATTTTGACAGTATTTTCCAGTCCAAGAACATGGCATATCATTCCATCTGTGCCATCTTTGATTTCTTTCATCAGCATCTTATAGTTTCCAAAATACAGATGTTTTGCCTCCTTAGGTAGGTTTATTCCTAGATAGGCTTTTTGATTTGATGGTAAATAAGACTGTTTCCTTAATTTCTCTTTTTGGTGTTTCATTACTAGTGTATCAAAATACAACCGATCTCTGTATATTAATTTTGTATTCTTCAGCTTTACTGAGATCATTGATGAGCTCTAGAAGTTTTCTGATAACACCTTTAGGATTTTCTGTGTATACTGTCATCTGTAAACAGTGACAGTTGTACACCTGAAACCAATATAATGTTACATGTTAGTTGTATTTTAATATAAAATTTTAAACTAAAAAAAAAAATGAAGAGGGAAATAATAGTAACCCTAACTTTTTGTTGAACTTTTTTTTGAACTGTGGTGTTGGAGAAGACTCTTGAGAGTCCCTTGAACTGCAAAGAGATCCAACCAGGCCATCCTAATGGAGATCAGTCATGAGTGTTCATTGGAAGGACTGATGTTGAAGCTGAAACTCCAATACTTTGGTCATGAGCTGATTCATTTGAAAAGACCCTGATGCTGGGAAAGATTGAAGGTGGGAGAAGAAGGGGATGACAGAGGATGAGATGGTTGGATGGCATCACGGACTTGATGGACATGAGTGAGCAAGCTCCGGGAGTTGGTGATGGACAGGAAAGCCTAGCGTGCTGCAGTCCATGGTGTTGCAAAGAGTCAGACATGACTGAACTTTTGTTGATCTTTGCTATGTTCTTGGTGCCGTTCTAGGCACTTTACCTTTATTATCAAACTTAATACTCAGAAAATGCTTATAAACTAAATTCGAGTATTATGCTCATTCAAGTTAGGAATCTGAGGTGTGTTTGAAAAAATGAAGGAACATGCATAGTGCCTTAAACTGGGATCTCCCAAAAGCAGAATCTGAAATTTAAGGGCTTGCCTGCCGAGCGAGATTATTTTGGAAAGTGACCCCACATAACAGGAATGGAAGACTGAGAAAAGTAAGAGGGAGAGAAGCACGGAAAGCCCGTCCACGCTGTGTAACCGATGTGGGCGCTAAGTGGGCAGCAGGGCCTTAATCAGCATGGCGGGCGCTAAGTGGGCAGCAGGGCCTTAATCAGCATGGTGGGCGCTAAGTGGGCAGCAGGGCCTTAATCAGCATGGGGGTGCTAAGTGGGCAGCAGGGCCTTAATCAGCATGGGAGGAGGAGCTGAGGAGGCGGCACATCTTTGTCCTCAAAGGACAGAAGAAAGGACTATTTAAAACTGTCCCCCATCTTCCTTTTGGTCGAAGGTAAATTCAAAAGTGTTTAACTCCTCTGCACTTTGAGATTTGCACATGCACTAGAACTGGTCTAACAGTTGTCCCATGGCGGGGGTTGGGGGGTGGGCAATGACTGAGCAAAAAGCAAGAGATAAGAGTGCAGCTGAAGCAAATTGTAGTCGAGAAAATTATCACAGAATTGCAGGAGTTACAGTGCAGGCCGAGAGGATATGAGGTAGGGCACAGAGGTGTAGGAAACACACAAGTTGCAGAGGCAGAATGAGGATTTGGATCTAGGTTGTCTGACTCCAAATCCCATGCTCTTACAGAAGTAGCTCTCAAATGTCAACGAGTATCAGACTCACCTGGAGGGCTTGTTGAAAGTATTCTCTACAGAGCTCCACTTCTAGAATTTTCAATTCTATAGGTCTAGAGATAGGACCAGAAAATTTACATTTTTCTCAGTTCTCACGGGATGGTGCCAACACTGCTCCAGGGACCACACCTTGAGCAGTGCAGTCTTATTCATACATTATGGTATCTTGCCAAGTGTCTCTGAGATAAACAAAGGAGAAATGCATCCTTGGGGGAAGCTGTGCCCAATTCACTGTCTTTCAGGTTCTTGAGAAACAGCGTGGGAGCCTCTCAAAGGAAAAACTTCTCTTCTACATGAAAACAAGATTTAGATCATAAGCACTTGTACAAAACATAATAAACCTGGTTCAAGAGGCTCTAGATGATCAAAGAAGTGGCATGATGGACTGTCACACTTCAGGCAAGAGTCCTAAAGAAATAATTATGAAACTTGGAAAGTCATGAAAAGCTAAGATATTTAGAGTATGATGAACCTTGACTTCAAAATAAGAGGGAGTGAGAGAGAAAACAGGGCAACTGCTATAGCTAAAACCTTATATCTGAGGTGCTTCATAGCAAGCTCTCAATTTTTCATACATTTAATAAACACTTGTTAAAAATAAGTAAGTGGAAAAGTAAATAAGAGTTCTTGCTTTCAAGGAGTCTGTAGTGAGGATGAGAAAAAAGAATGCAAGTAATTAAAAGCCTACCTGGTTAAACCTATGTAGAGAGGAACAGAAATCTATACAAGCACTAAAGAGAAAGTAGTAACCTTTGCCTCAGAGATCTAAAAAGGTGTTCATAAGGATGTAGTTATTAAACTGGGTGTGAAAGAGAAATACTTAAGATTTGACATACAAGGAAGGGAGGACAGAACACTCTGGGCTGAGGAGCAGCATGCACTGAGGAACCAAGAAGGATCTGGAATGTGTCGGGCACCATGTCGAGCTCAGCTTCATGGGAGAGTATCAAGATGTATGCTGGAACCGGAGTGTGAAGTCTTCATGTGCCAACTAAAAGGTTGAACTTAATCTAGTAAGCAGCAAAGAGAGAGCAGAGGTGTTAAAATGACATTTGGCACAAGCAGATGTGAGGTTTTTTTTTAAGATTTAATTTTCTAGAAAGATTTTAAGATGAAGTATAGAAAAGTTGACTGGAAAAATGAAGCGTGGAAGATGAAATATAGAAATGAAGATTCTGAAACAAAGCAATGGCAACAGGGGTACTCTATTCTTAGTGAAGAGGTCAGATTTGAGGTCTTAGAAAGATCAGAAGCCAGAGTCCAAATGGATTCAGGAAGTGGGAGGGAGAGAAGTAGAATTTCAGAAGTTAGTTATTAGCCTGAAGAGCCTTCACAAATGTGTGAGTCTTTAATCTGGCTGTCAGGGTAATACTCCATGGTTTTCCCATAATGCTTAAGGTGTCTTGTTATTAAGCACCTAGACATAAGTAACTCAAGGAAGTTAAGGCAAGACTCCCTATAAAGTTCTCTAAAATACTAAATATAGGTGGAAAAATGTTTCAAGGTCAAATAAGTACGCAAGGTCTTCTTAGATGTGTATTAGGACACTGTTTCCTAAGTTACCCAGCCCTAGGATCCCTTTTTCAGACGTCATGTCTCAGGACCAGTGTTCCATTAAGCACAGTCTGGGAAATGCTGGTTTAATAGGTCCAGAAACTCTTCCTTTTCACAGTGAAATAACTTTTTGTCCATGCTCAGTTCCTCAGTTGTGTCCACTCTTTGCAACCCCATGGACTGTAGCCTTCTCTGTCCATAAATTTTTCAGGCAAGAATACTGGAGTGGGTTGCCATTTTTTCCTCTAAGGGATCTTCTTGACCCAGGGATCAAACCTGAATCTCCAGAGTCTCCTGCATTGGCAAGTGGATTCTTTACCGCTTTGCCACCTGAGAATCCTGAGATAACTCTTGGCAGACAGACAAATGGAAGGAGACCCTTTCCTCAAAAGACCACTGTGGTAGAGTGCACAGGTCATTGGCTTCAGAGATAGTCAAATCTGGGACCGTAATCTGATTCTGCCCTCAGTCTATAAACTGGGGCAAGTAAAGTAAATTCTGGGTCTCAGGATGCTTGTTTATGAAGAACAAATAATGATGCCCACTTTGCAGGGTTGTTAAGAGAAACATAAAGTATCTAGTACTTAAGCAACAAATTATAACTGCTAATTTTACATTAGGGAGGCTCAGAATTTTAGCTTATACTTAGCCACTGCTCCTGTTTTAATTTTTGAGTGGGTTGGGAATGTCCTTATTACCCTTCACCTTCTGATGCTTCGCCCTTTTTTTTTTTTTTAATTCTTTACTTTATTGTTTGTGTATTATTTCTGCCTACCACCTATTGGTGTCTACTGTTGGTTGATTTGGCCTTTGTTTGCTGAATCACATGGCCAATCCATTGAAAACATGATATGGATCACATGATGTGGATCTAGACTTGGTACTTTTTGGGTGAAATGTCTTAGTTAGGAGAGTTTGCTTTTCACAAAAAGTCAAAGCAGAGTGAGAGATTTGGGGAGGTGATCCATGAGCTATTTCTGTACATTTCCATGGCTCCAGATCCAATTTCTGTTTTGCTAATAAGAAGGATGACTCATAAGACTAAATCATAAGCATGTCAGAAAAACTATTATGACCTCTTCAGGTTGCGGTTGAAAATGATTAACCCACTGTTGTGAGAATATTTCCTCTGTCAGGAGGGTGGATGCTAGTTTAACTGGAAAACATAACTTGACATAGCTGTATTCTGTTCTAGGTGATAAGGTTTAAGCCAGTTAATTTTTTTAATGGTGCATGAAATTTGCTCTACTAGAAAATTGTCAGCTTCCACTCAAATTCTCTCTCAAGGCAAAGCAGTTTAGAAACCGCACTGCAACAAGATTACCATTGGTCCTGAACAATGAAGTTCAGGGATGTGTTCTTTTACTCTGCTGCTCAAAAATTTTCCATGACTCCCTGTTTACTGAATAACCACAAACTTCTTGATGTGCAATTTGAAGCTCTCCACAGACACCATGAGGCAAAGGGAAACTAAATTATGTATCTTTAGCCAGTGCTTCTCAAACTTTAATACACATACGCATGACCTGGGGATCTTGATAAAATATGGTTCTGATTCAGTAGCCCCAGGCTGATACTGTTCAGAGCAGGGCCAAAGCAAAATCTTAGGTGATTAGAATTAAGGAAGCAAAGAAGAGCCTTAAGCATTAAATCCCTGGGAGTGGCGGAAGGGGGAGGTAGAAAAAAAAAAAAAAAAGCCAGTGAAGGGCTCCAATGGAAAATAGGAGGAAGAGATGAACAAGTCTAGAAGGATTCACAAGAGACTTCCCCTCCAAATGTGAAATTCTTTCAGACAGAACCATGGGACTCAATATTTGACTTGCTAGGTATGGTTTACATTTCTCTTTGTCCAGGTACTTCATACCAAGTTTGGAACTAGTAGCCTGAAACCACTTGAGCCTTTTTGATCAATATTAGAGTGGTGTTCTAGGATGGGGAATATATGCCTTGACTCTCATAATTTAGAAAAGATCTCCATCTTCCTGACGTAGTAGACATTAGGGCAGTCTTCATCTTTCTTTGGTTTGATAATGTTAATTGTGTTATCTATTAGACTGGCCATCAATTACAAAGTCTAGTGCAAGTCACCTGGGAGTGTTCATGCACATCAGACTTGTTATATGATTCCAGAATCATAAGTGTGTTTTTTTTTTTCTTTTTAAATTTCAGCCCTCAAAATAGGGGCGAGGTTAGGCTGGGTCTACTTCAATGAGCATCTATTGCCAAGGACAATGGACTTGCACTTCTCAGGCCACCCCCAACCCATGTCCGTTCTATTCAGCCTGGGATGATACAGAAGACAGTGGAACTGGTAGGGGAGCTGGAATGTGGGTCAGGGGAGCAGTGCTTTGGGATCATAGTTGGACTGAGGGGTGGGGTGAGCTGCCCAGGTCCAGTTACCTTTGCTCAGTCACGGAGCCTCAAAGTGTGGCCAGGGTTGAAAGAACTGCACAGATGTGGGTGAGGCAGACTAGGTGGGACAGCTGCAGCTGGGCAAGGGGAGGCTAGGGGCCAGCTGTCCCCCTCTCACTGACGATCTGCCAAGCTCATCTGCAGCCAAGCCAGCCTGGGAGGCTCCTGTGTTGCTGCCCATCCGTAGGCCAACCAGGCTAACTTATTAAACACTTACTATACATGGGATACCTTGTTAAGGGCTCTATAGAAATTATCTCATATGAATTGTATTAAATAAGCATAGAATGAGTATCTGTTAATTAAACTGAATATTTCATAAAATAGTAACTTAAACTTTCTCCAGCATTTTAATTTAGCTTGTCCTTTGCATATATGGTACAAAGTTGTGGTTTTTCTTTGTTATTGGATATTGTTTAGCTTCTCTTCATAATTTTGAGAGTAATAGTTACAGAAATAATTACCGAAGGTGCTTTGTCTATAACTGGAGGTGATTTTGAGCATTAAAGATGCATTTGAATTGTTCTTATTTGGTGTTGGGAAAACATGCTGTTCTAAAAAGTTTGAGTCCTTGGCACCATTGTTCCTTTGGGGATTTCACTTAGCTCCTTAATTGAGTCATTTTTATTATAATCAGACTGTTGCATGGAGGTGTGACAGTACCATAGGAAGTCCTAGTATGGATCCCACTTTTGCCTTTACATGGCTAATACTCCATTTTGAAATTCAACCCATGTGTTCTGTTTCCCTTCACTGATTTCTGTGACAGTGAAACATTAACAGGTACTAAGTTGTTACTTGTTTATTTGCCTTTTTGAGAAGAATCCAAAGGTTAATAAAATGGAATGTTTTCTCAACAAAGCTTGGGTGTAATATTTAACTTCCAGTTTGTGGGATCACATCCACAAAGAAAGCTTTCCCCACTGTGTGGAATTATTTAAACTATAATTATTTAAATTATGGATGCTTTTCATCCTGACCTCTGCTGCAGAGGTTCTATTATGGCTGTATGTAGTATTCTACATACCTTGGGAGATTTTTGAAAGTATAGATCTTCAGTTCTCA
Organism: Oreotragus oreotragus; assembly: GCA_006410675.1. NCBI lineage: Eukaryota > Metazoa > Chordata > Mammalia > Artiodactyla > Bovidae > Oreotragus > Oreotragus oreotragus. The sequence goes on from SJYX01005054.1 coordinate 277,270, forward strand.
CCACAGCTGTAGTGAATGTGAGTCTCTAAGGTGAGACCAGAGCATCTGTATTTTAAAACCACCAGCAGGCCTCAAGTCTCAACCACCAGCTTCCCGAGTAAGTCTTGTGCCCAATCAGGTTTGGGAACTGCAGCCCATAACAGTGAAATGGTCCCAGCTGATGAAAAAGTGAAGAAAGCCATGCCTTTACTTAGCTATATGTTTTAGAAAGTCAGAAGTATGCTATGGGGAATGTAAAACTCTCCTGTTAAACTTATTTAAAAGGCTGGTTCTAGGACCCTAAAAAGTGAACTTACTGAAAAAAAAAAAGTGAACTTACTAAATCTAAGTTTCAGTGTCTCAGAAATATCTTTTCTATGAGGGTCCCCTAGAGATTTCCATGAATGCCAGAATTTTAGAACCTCTCTGTGTATATGAATGAATGTGCAATCAACTGCCCAGATGGATACTCTATTTAGAGTTCTCTGATCATATTTAATTCTATCCTTGCTCTGCAGGAAACATCAGAATCATTCTAAGGAACTGTTCTCAAATTTTTCTGAATAATGAGTCCTCTTTAGTGAAATCTACGAATCCTCTCCCTAGAAAATTTCACACAGGCACATATGCACATTTACATTTTACTTTTCAAGAGGTTCACAGACTGGAGGCCTGTTCGTTTAACACCAGATTCAGAGCTGTTGTCCTGGAAAATATAACAGTTAGTCAACTTCAGTAAACATTTTCTCTTGATGGGTCACAGGACACAGCAAGGTTAAGGACATGCCAAGAAGTCTGGCTCAGAGAGTGAGGGTGGGCTGAGGACAGGGAGGAGGAAGCTTATCCCTAAGTTAAGGCCCTGGTGAACACGGAGTCTAGTCTGAATGGAGGCTATCTTTGAAGACCCCTGGACCCAGGGGTGTTCAGAAACTCTTCTTATCTCTGGCCCAGGGGGATTGTGATAGGTAATAGATGAGAAGAACTGACTCATTGGAAAAGACCCTGATGCTGGAAAAGATTGAAGGCAGGAGGAGAAGGGAACGACAAAAATGAGATGGTTGGATGGCATCACTGACTCAACAGACATGAGTTTGAGCAAGCTCCGGGAGATGGTAATGGACAGGGAAGCCTGGCGTGCCGCAATCTGTGGGGTCACAAAGAGTCAGACACAACTAAGTGACTGAACTGAATTGAATAGAAGTTACTCCAAGGCAGTAAATATTTTTTAGCACCTACGGTATGCTAGGTACTGCCAAGAGCTGGAAGTACAAAGATAGATCAAACACATGTTCTGTTTTCAAGTACTCACAGCTAGTGACATATTCCATATTGCTATGTTTTTATACCCAACTGGCCCTCTCATAAATTTCACTATCATAGTTGTGAAATATCCAAAGATACTAACTACACTTTTAGAGATTTTTCTGACTGTTATCCTATTTGTCTTTCAGCCCAATGCTAAGTATATTCTTCTGTTGGTCCTCAGCTCCCTGGGTCCATCTCAAGTTCTCCATATCTGTATCTATACATTTGGATTTGATGACCCATTTGGATTTCTTTCTCCAGTATACTAACTTCATATTTCCCCTGGACATTTGGCTCTAAATGCTCCCATTGGTGCCCCTGGATTTCTGACTTCCAACAATAGTCCTGGCCTTCAGTACATTCAGTAGGACTCATTTTCCAACCTAGAGAGAAAGACACCTTCAATTTATTCATTCAACAGTATTGAGTGTGACAGGTACTATTCTTGACACTGGGAATACATCAATAAGATAAACAGACAAAAATCCCTGGGCACGTAGAGTTTTTATTTCAGTAGGAGGAAACCCAATAAATACATACTACTTATATACACAAACATGTAACAAATACATGTAAACACAGTCCATTCCCATTATTTGAGAATTTTATATTTGAAAATCTGCCTACTTTCTAAAATTTATTTGTAACTCCCAAAGCAATATTCACAGCATTTCATGGTCATTTGTAAACATGCCAGAGAAGTGAAAAACTCGAGTCACCTGACAAGCATATTCCTAGGTGAGGTCACACAGGGCAGCACTCTACTTTCTGGCTTCCACTTTATTCATACTTTCTCACACTAACAAGTGTAGTTTTCTCAGTTTATTTAGCACCACATTTTCCTCATTTTTGTGTTCTTAGTAATTTCACTGTTTAAAATGGCCCCACAAACATCACGTTAAGGTTCTGTGTAGTGTTTCCTGCTGCATCTAGGTGAGGTCACACAGGGCAGCACTCTACTTTCTGGCTTCCACTTTATTCATACTTTCTCACACTAACAAGTGTAGTTTTCTCAGTTTATTTAGCACCACATTTTCCTCATTTTTGTGTTCTTAGTAATTTCACTGTTTAAAATGGCCCCACAAACATCACGTTAAGGTTCTGTGTAGTGTTTCCTGCTGCAGGAAGGTTGTGATGTCCCTTACAGAGAAAATACATGTGTTAGCTAAGCTTTGTTCCAGCATAAGTTGTAAGTTCAATGTTAATGAACGTGCAGTATAATAAGTAAGGTGACCATGAACAGAAGTGCACATAAAACAAGGCTATGCATTGATGGTTGAAGAAAACATTATGACTGACACTCACAGTAAAAGCAAGGATTCAGTATTTGCTAATTCATTATACACAGTGACATAACTACCATGAATAACAAGAATCGACTGTATATATTAGAACAGATATTAGTTTATGTTACGGATAAAAATAAGGCTACAAGTTGTATAGGAAGTATCCATGGTGGGGTATGCTTTCCATTTACAATTATATGTTCAGGTAACGTTTGAGCAAAGGTGTAAAAGACATGAGGGAAGACACTATCAGAACATCTGAGAGAAACAGCACAATAAGCAGAGAGAAAGGCGGAAGCATGGCTGGGGGTGGGGAATGGAGGGAGGCCGGGGGAGTGAAGGGGAAAAAGGGAAAGTGGTAGAAACTGATGTCAAAACTGTAATGAGGAGCAGAAGATCCTGCAAAGGCGGGTGTTTTCTCTGAATGGGAAGCCAGCAGAGTTTTCAATGAGGTGAGTAATATGATCTGACTTATGTTTTTAACAGGGTCCTCTGTGTTGAGCATACAGTGGACAAAAACAAGAGTGGAACCAGGTACCCATTTAGGAGGCTCACATAATAAGCCAATGGAGAAGTAATAGTGACTTTGTCCAGGGTGGTAACTGTGGAGGTACTGAGGACTGATTGCATTCAGGCTATATTTTGGAGACAGAACCAACAGGATTTGGTGTGGATAAAATGTATAATACATAAATGATAGAGAAGAAGCAAGAATAGTGCCAGGGATTTTGGCCAAAGAAACTGGAATAATAGAGTTGCCATTGCTGTTTGATGAGATGGGCAAGCTTATGGGAGGAGCAGGTTTAGGGGTAGGATAGTCTGGACTTACGTATTGTACCCATTAGATTTGAGTTGTCTAAGAAACACTCAAGAAAAAATGTGGAATAATTCATTAGATATATTAGTCTGGATTTCAGAGGACAAGCCCAAACTGAAGAGTCATCATCTCCTTGATGGTTTTAAAACCATAATTCTGGATAGTAAAGGGTGATATATATTCAATCCTGGTGATATAGGCTGGGCATAGATATGCTTATCTGGCCTGAAAAATAAAAAAGGGAAGGAGTTCTCGTTTCAACTCTGGGAATTCCAGCCTGATGGAAGATGGGGGGAAATGAGTTAATAAAACAGAGAAGGTACAAAAGGTGAGGTAGAAGGAAAAATAGGAAAGTAATGTTCTGAAATTTCAGGGAAGAAGATGTTTCAGTGAGGAGGAAGTGATCAGTTGTGTCAAATTCTGCAGATGGGTCAAGAACTATGATAAGAAAAGTGAGCTTTGGGTTTAGCACAGGAACATCATCAGTGGCCTTGACAAAGCTGTTTAGGGATGAAAGCCTGATGGTAGTGTGTTCAAGAGAGAACAGGAGGAGATCAATCTGAGTCAAGAATCATGGACAAGCCATTTGAGGACTGTGGCTATAAAGAGAAGCAGACAAATGGGGTAGTGGATAGAGAGGATATGAAGGTCAAGAAAGATGGTTTTATTAATGATGGGAGAAATTAAAGCATGCTGTTTAATTAAAGAAGGCAAATTTCCATGCCTCTCTTGCATTTCTGTATGTTTTGTGAACAGAGATACTGTTGCTTCTCTTCTGGACTTTCTTTTCAAGGGTGCTTGTATAATGAACATCTTTTGAAGACAAAAAGGGTGTCTCCCTCCAGAACAAAGTACAGGCATGTTTACTGTCCGAAACAATAAATAACTCAAGTTCCCTAAACTCAGAGTTCCTTTCCAGTAATGCAATTCATTGTGTGTGCAGAGGTCACCTGGCTCTTTTTGCTTCATCCTGTGGAGATTGGGACTCAGGGAACCAGCACAATAAAATGCTGATCCTCTGGCTACTGCTGTTGCTATCAGTAATAAAGTCCCTTGTCTCTGACCCAGGAGTCCTGTAGCTTTAGTCAGTAGCCATGAAACTGTGGCATGCTCGTTTGTGATTTGCAAGTTGAGTAAAATCTCAGAACTTCCATAGTTCTTGACACTTTTATATTGGTAAGGACGAATTGCTACTGCTGCTAAGTTGCTTCAGTTGTGTCCGACTCTGTGTGACCCCAGAGACAGCAGCCCACCAGGCTCCCCTGTCCCTGGGATTCTCCAGGCAAGAACACTGGAGTGGGTTGCCATTTCCTTCTCCAATGCATGAAAGTGAAAAGTGAAAGTGGAGTCACTCAGTCGTGTCTGACTCAGCGACCCCATGGACTGCAGCCTACCAGGCTCCTCCATCCATGGGAGTTTCCAGGCAAGAGTACTGGAGTGGGATGCCATTGCCTTCTCTGAAGAATGAATTAGTAGAGAATAAAAAGCCACTGATGGAGGAGCGAGAAGGGAAAATTTCTTAAATAATACCTTGTAAGAGGCTTTGAGTCTAGTGTACAAGCAGAGTCTCAGACGTTTTTCTTCATTGTAATAGAAGAGAGAAGGCAGAATAATGAGAACGGACAGAAGTAGGTGAATTGGTGTGGATTTGGGAGGATATGGACATTTGCTGGCTGTTGCTTTTATTTTCCTTAGTGAAATCATAAGCATCTTCATTAGCTGAGGATGAAGTTGGAGAGGAGGTGTTGGAGGCTAAAGATAAAGAGAAAGGTACAGAATAGCCATCCATGTGTGTAGAGAGAGAACAGACAAGAGAAAAATAGTTGAATTGAAGAGCATCACTACAGTCCCTAGTTCTGAGTGAGAAGCCTTAGCAGGATATACTTGTACTCTCCCTTCACGAAAGTGAAAGTCACTCAGTTGTGTCTGACTCTTTTTCAACCCCATGGACCATGAAATTCTCCAGGCCAGAATACTAGAGTGGGTAGCCCTTCCCTTCTCCAAGGGATTTTCCCAACCCAGGGATTGAACCCAGGTCTCCCGCATTGCAGGTGGATTCTTTACCAGCTGAGCCACAAGGGAAGCCCAAGTATACTGGAGTGGGTAGCCTATCCCTTCTCTAGCAGATCTTCCTGACCCAGGAATCAAACTGGGGTTTCCTGCATTGCAGGTGGTTTCTTAACCAACTGAGATATGAGGGAAGCCCTGCCCTTCATAAGTCAGTCATAATAAATAAATGCTGATAACTCTTGCCCTCTAGGCATCAGAAACCACTATGATCAGTAAGTCCCCTGTCTCATCCCAGGAAGATCCAGTACCCAGTCAAGTAAACTGCATCCAGTTCACCAATTAAGCCCTGGAACTTTTGCCCGAATGTTCTGGGGTTCATGTCTCTGTGCAAATAAATCTTTATTAACAAGTGGCTGTCTGGTTTACATTGTGAAATTTTAATTGTGTTACTAGAGAATGTCTGCTCAATTCGTGTTTTTTTATTGGTGATGTTCTGTTTTCTTGCTTACAAGACATTTACTTTACTTCCAGATAATTACTGTGGCTTAGATTTTAATGTCTTTATTAACTCTCCTTTTTAACTTTATGGCAAAAGCTGCAGCATAACAATAATTTCTTACAAAGACATGCTTGATGATAAAAAATATATATATTATACCTCTTTGACCTGCAGAGAGAGGAGGACAGGGAAGCAGGTGGCATTCAATTAAGTTTGGTCCTACTGAACTAATTTTTTTTAAAGCCCAAGCACACGGACCCATTCAGTGTCATGGCGAGACAGCCTCACCACAGCAGCTGTCTTGGCTGGGCAGCTACTTCTCAATCAAAACATTCAAGCTCCAGACACTTTTTAAAACTAGCAGAGCATGCCAAGAAGAAACATAAAGATGCCTGTTTTTGTCAAACAGTCTTTATTCAGTTAGGACTCTGATATTTTTATTTGTTGTGATAATTTAATTAGCCAACGAACAGAGACTTCTTGGTACCTCCTCTGTGTCCATGTTGTTTTATGTATTAGTCAAGATAGACTTTGCTCTGCTGTGGTCATAAATACCCCCACCCAATCTCAATGGTTAATATAGTTAATTTCAATATGTAGAACCCTATGTAGATTGAGTCAAGCTCCTTCATCTTGTATTGAACTTAGTCTGTGGGCCCCTAAGGTTGGCATGGCATTGACCCCAAATACCAGGGAAGCTGGAGAATTTGGGGGAGCACATGAATGATTGGGAGCCTCAGTGGTCTTTGCTGAATTTTTCCCAGTGCTGAGAAAGAGCATGAGGAAAACAAAGACCAAGTCCTTGCCCCTGAGAAGATTTTAACTATCAGGGTGTTGAAAGGTAAAGCAGCTGACATTCTCCAAGTATTCCTTCATATCAGATCATTTGCTAGAAATTTTAAAATACTTGAGTTCATTTTTATATTAATGGAGTTGTCATTTACCCACTAATTATTGAGCAACTACCAAGTACTGACATGTCCATAGGATTTCAGAGATGTCTCAGACTCCATACCACCATTCAGTGAGGAAAGAAGGAGGTAAGCAAAAATGCCCAGCCAGTATAATATAATGCAGTAAGTACTGCAGTGGGGATATATTAGTTTCCTAGGGCTGTTATAACAAAGCTGGGTGGCTTTAAAAAACAAATATATTCTCTCACAGTTCTAGAGGCCAGAAGTCTGAGATTAGGATGTCATCAGAGCTATATTCCCTCTGATGTTCTGGTAGAATCCTTCCTTCCTTCTTCCTAGGTTCTAATGGTGGCCATCAGTCCTTGGCATTCCTTGGCCTGCAGATGAATCACTCCAATCCCTGCCTCTGTCATCACATAACATTCTCCCTGTGTGTCCATGTCTTCATATGGAATATTTCTCTTCTTATAAAGACACTGACCATGGGTTGTGTTAGAATAGGGCCCAGCCTAATACTCTTCCCTGGTTCAGATGGTAAAGAATCTGCCTGCAATGCAAGAGATGCAGGTTCCATCCCTGGGTTGGAAGATCTTCTGGAGAAGGGAATAGCAACCCACTCCAGTATTCTTGCCTGGAGAATTCCATGGACAGAGGAACCTGGCAGACTGTAGTCCATGGGTCTGCAAAGAGTCGGACATGACTGAGCAACTAACACTTTCACTTTTTTCTAATGATCTCCTATTAATTTGGTAAATTCTACGATGACACTATTTCCTAATAAGGTTATGTTACAGGCACTAAAAGTTAACACTTTGAATCCTTTTGGTGGGGAGAGGATATAATTCAATCTGCAACAAGGGGTAAGCTCAGAATGTTAGAAAAATACAAAGGAGTGACACCTGGGTCAGAGAAATTTCCTAGAAAAGTTAATATTTAAGTCCTCTAAAACCAGCAGTAGGCAGTCATGCAAAAATATGAAAGAAAATTATTTTAGGCAGAAGAAGCAGCATGATCCTAGGTCCAGCAGCAGTCAAGAGACTGATATACTGTACAAGTTGGTCTGGCTGGAGATGAAATTCAAAATGGGAAAGAAGAAATAGATGGGGCTAGAGGGTTGGAAAGAAGCTTGGTCATGAAAGAGCTTTGAACAGATTGGAATCTTATCCTGAGAGCCAAAAGGTTTAAGCAGAGAATTGATAGTATGATGGACAGCCACTGTAGAGAATTTAAAAATGATCATCCTGGTTGTAGAATGGAGCAAAATTGAAAGAGGAAAGGGTGGAGTTACGAATTTATTAAGATAACTTAACTAAGAAGGGGTTGGAAGCCCTAAGAATGGCAGCAGGGGTGGTGGTGAGGGAAGTGGGTGGGTTTTGGTGACGTTTAGGAAGGAATATTATTCTTTATGATTGTCACTATGTGAGGGAGCGATAAGGATAAAAGACGACCCCGGTTTTGGCTAGATGTTGCACGCAATTCAGTGAGACGGGATAGAGGAAGAGGAGCAGAGGATGGGGAGTGGGGGAGTTGCTGGGCAGGAGGCACCCATAAGGTGTATCACAGGGAACCCAGGCACTTAGATAGTGATGTCGGTTTCAATCTCTTTGCTCTTGCAACCACATCCTATTACCTCCTAAAGCCACACTAGCAACGTTCTAACTAATGGACAACATAAATACCAGTATGTTATTCAGTACCAAGTATAACAGGAGTTCACTTAAGAGAGAGCTCTAAGATCCTGGAAGAGAGAACAGTCTTAATGAAGGAGACACACTCTCACACTTGGTCTTTGAATAACAGAACTTAGAAAACCAGAGAGGTTGGGAAGGCATACCAGCTGGAGCAAAGCAGGAGAAAAGTTGAAGAGGGAGAAGGGGCCTGACTTCCTGGGATGGATAGTTCAATTTGAGAAAAAGTAAGAAGAAAGATTGGATGGGGCAGGTGAAGACGGGTGAGGAGGCCTCAGCAGCTCTGTGTATTTGCGTCTCTCCCAAATGTCACTGACTCTCTCTCTGAAGAGCACTTCCTGCTCTCCCTAGGAATAAGGAGAACTGTCATACCACAATACTTAATGACTGAATGAATGATTCAATGACTGCTTTAGCCTGAGATCGTCAAATCGTTTAAGTTTCCTTTTGGTCCTTGAGTCAGCATCTTTATTTATAATTTTTATTTTGCTGACTTTTTCCAGTGAAGAGATGAGGCTACTTGTTAAGGAAATAAAGGGTTGTTTTACCTTTTTAGTACCGGGAATTTAGTTTAATCTCAGAGGAGGTACTATAGAAAGAACCTTAGGCCAGAAAAGTCTCGACAGTTTACTTTTTAGCCACTAATGAGCTGTATGACCTTGGTCACTAGGCTTCTCTAGGCCCTGGTTTCTTTATTTGTAAAATAAAACACTAAACCAGGCCATCTCTAAGGCCTTTTCAAGCTCTATTATTTTATGATTCCTTCTTACATTTTATGAGCCATGCTTGATTTATAAGTCTCCCCAAAACACTCAGCTCCAGCTATGCAAGGTCACTATAAACAGCTGAATGTTGACTATTTTCACAATATCAAAATAACCTGATTCTTTACAAAAAAAAAAACCAAAAAACTGATTCTTTATCTTCACTTAACCAAATACTCAAGTATTTTTACAGCTGGTCTGTTCTATTCATTTCCTGAATGTTTAGGGGTCAAGTCTATTCAACTTTCATATAAGTCCTACCCCATCAGACTTGTCCAAGGGTGGGTTCCTAGTTCAGTTATCTTTCATAGTACCTGAAGAGGGCTGTTTAACCAGGTACTTGAGAGCAGGGACTCTTCAACTGTCATGTACAGAAGAATCAACCTGGGTGAACTTGTGAAAATGCAGATTCCTGATCCTCAGGGAGTCTGATTCTGAAGGCTGGAGATGGCACCCAAGTCTGCATTTTAACAAGCTCAGGAGGAGTTCTTTGGCGATTACAAAAGCAGAGGTGAGGAGGAGGTTATGTTGAGAAACATTGTCAACCCCCAGCTGAATCATGTTTTAAACCAGAACTTAACTGTGAGTATGTATGTGCACAGTTGTTGGGACTGCAGGTGGCTAGTACTACGATGTGGCTCTGAAATCAGCAAATCACTCTGAGAACAGGTTGGGGAAGCACAGAGCTCTGAGTGGCTACCAGTGTCTGCCACATTCTGGCTCTATTGTGCTGCTCTGCCTGCTTCACTTGTCGGCTTCTTATCTGGGATCATCAACTTGCCCTGATGGTCCTGCACCAACTGAGGAAAGGTCCGCCTCTCGCTGGAGCATCCAGAACTTCTGGTCCAGGCTTTGTGTCTCAGATGAGACGCCCATCAATTTCCCAGCTGCTTGCTCTCTGTCCCCATCACAGTGGCTCTGCTCTCACCTTAGCCTGTATAGTGATGCAGCTGAGCTCAGGGATGGGAGGACTCAGGTGAGCAACTCTGAGATGACTCTCTTTTGAGACTCCTTGAGAGAGTTTAGGGCTGCTGAGCAGGGAGAGATTTTAATCAAGATCCCCAGTGTTATATGAGAACATTCTCTTTGGAGCGGAGAACAGTCTGGAAAAACATTTTACCATTTTCAAACAGGCTCAGCTGGATATTTGCCTTTTGACTCTTTCAATTTATAATAAGTGGGCCTCTGTTTATAGAAGTATTACAATTTACAATAATAAATTTACCAACAGTGAAATTCTGTTTATTTGAATACATTTGGAACCGAATTGACCAATCTGTTTGCTAATATATAGTCGCATAACCGCAGTACAAATTGGAGTCATAAATCAGTGTATCCTCCCTGTATTTTCCATCCTACTTGAAGTGAAAGTGAAAGTGAAAGCTGCTCAGTTATGTCCAACTCTTTGGGACCCCATGGACTGTATAGTCCCTGGAATTCTCCAGGCCAGAATACTGGAGCGGGTAGCCTTTCCCTTCTCCAGGGGATCTTCCCAACCCAGGGATTGAGCCCAGGTCTCCCGCATTGCAGGCAGATTCTTTACCAGTTCAGCCACAGGGGAGCCCAAAAATACTGGAATGGGTAGCCTATTGCTTCTCCAAGAGATCTTCCTGACCCAGGAATGAAACCAGGGTCTCCTGCACTGCAGGCAGATTCTTCACCAGCTGAGCTATGAGGAAGCCCTTAGGATAGCCTAAACCAGCTGTCCTTAACCTTTACTCATCACACTCCTGTGAGGGGTCAGGCGCACGTCTAAAATTCAGATTGCTAGTTCTCACTTCATATATTCTCATTCACTGGGTTTGGGTTGTGGTTCAAGAAACTGAAACTTTAAACAAATACCCCCCAATGATGGTGATGCTGATGACCACACCTGGTGAAATATTACCCAGGACTCTAACCCTTCAGGTTTGCAAGTTCCATGGACATGCCACATACTTCCATTTCTTAAGGTCTTTATTCAGTTTACCTCTGTTAAAATGCTCTTTCCATTCTGGTTTAGCCAGGAAATTTTCAATTCACCTTTTGAAGCCCTGCAAAGATGTCATTTCTCCTATAGGTTTCTCTGAAACTCTCATCTTCTCTACTACCATTCTCTGCTGCCTCACCTGTACTCCTGTTGCACTTTCTAAATAACTTAGCACAGTGTTCTACTGGTAGTTCTTCACATGCCTACCTTTCTAATGTGTGAGCTATTGGAATGCAGGGCCCAGTCATCTTCGTTTCCTCAGTGCCCAGCATTGTATCGGATATGTGCTGCTGCTGCTAAGTCGCTTCAGTCATGTCTGACTCTGTGCGAACCCATAGACAGCAGCCCATCAGGTTCCCCCATCCCTGGGATTCTCCAGGCAAGAACACTGGACTGGGTTGCCATTTCCTTCTCCAATGCATGAAAGTGAAAAGTGAAAGTGAAGTCGCTCAGTTGTGTCCGACTCTTCGCTACCCCATGGACTGCAGCCCACCAGGCTCCTCTGTCCATGGGATTTTCCAGGCAAGAGTACTGGAGTGGGGTGCCATTGCCTTCTCTGTCAGATGTGTGTTCAGTTCAGTTCAGTTCAGTCACTCAGTCGTGTCCGACTCTTTGCGACCCCATGAATCGCAGCACGCCAGGCCTCCCTGTCCATCACCATCTCCCGGAGTTCACTCAGACTCACGTCCATCGAGTC
>SJYX01005054.1:292978-303466 GCA_006410675.1 Oreotragus oreotragus
GACTGGTTGGATCTCCTTGCAGTCCAAGGGACTCTCAAGAGTCTTCTCCAACACCACAGTTCAAAAGCATCGATTCTTTGGCGCTCAGCTTTCTTCACAGTCCAACTTTCAGGTTCTGTAAAATGCATTGATTCTAGTAAACTGATACAGACACAGCCACAGGTGTATGATACACCTGCACAAACTGATAAACAAGTCAGTGTTTTTTTTTCCAGGTATTACAAAGTTAGACCTTTTGAAATTTCTTAGCAACAAAATGGCACAACAGGAAATGAAATCTTAAAAGTAATCAGGAGGCCCTATCGTTGTGTAGAGTATTTTCTCCTCTTTTGTTGCATTATCTAAATGAGTTATAAAAATCAGTATTTTCTCTATTGTATATGTTGCCTTATGAGGGAGCAATTGTTTCTGGGGATGCACAATAAAGGAAACATGAGGCAGAGGACGGGGATTTTAGTGACATGACCTGAGAACTGATTTCCTCACCAAGACAGCTTCTTTTTATCTTCAGCAAGGAGGCCATTTTCTGCCTTGTCTTTGTCTGTTGTGAGCTTTCTTGGAAGCAGCGGCTCCATGGGAACAGGCATTGCTGCCACATGTCAGGCATTTAGGCATCTATTAAAGGGAGATGAAAAGAATATTAGATGTGGCAGGACAGAGCAGAAGTAATGGACAAGAGTGCAGAGGACGGGATTTTGATCGGGAATAGATAACTTACTAGTGGGAGTAATACATGGCTGGAGGGGGTTGCAGTGGCATCTATTATCAGTTCTCTTAAGATTCAATTATCAAAGGACCTGCTGCTGTCCCTCCTTTGCTCCAGTCAGCTGCAAAGATCTCAGTGCGAGGAGCACCAAGCAGAGAGCTTTCCGAACCTGAGAGTGACACAGCATTTGGAAAATTTCAGGTTAATTCTGTAGTCTTCTTCCCTCCTCTATCCCCCTAAAAGTCTGAAACTCAGCTGGATTTTTAGCCCAGAATGTCTGAATCTCTCCTCCAGCAAGTGTTTTTATAAGTTATTTGCATCTATTGCATCTCTCCTCACAACCATGCTTAAAGGAGCCAGTCACGGTAAGAAGTCTGTTCTGTAGATGCAGACTCCAAAGTACAGTAATTTTCCCAAGGTCCCTCAATGATGACAGAGCTAGACTGAGTGAAATCTCCCGTCTTCTAGCCATGTTTAGAAGGCACGGGCTTGATATGTGCAGAGGTGGAGGCCTATTATTTTCTCTTCCCAGAGGGAAAGCATGAAAGAATAATAAGAGTAAGAAACTAAATATCTGCTCAGCCATTTCAAAGATTATGGCCCAATACTCACTAGGCTGTCGATGGCAGATCTGTGAACTCTGAAGTCAGGAAAGGGGGCTTTAATCAGAAAGTAATGACAAACCCAGTCTGGGAAGAATCAATAGATTATTACGTGAGTCATTGAGCTTTGTCATGAGCACCAGACTTTCACAGCAAACACCTCATTGCGACCCTACAGCATTATAAACAGGGCGTCTTGTTTTCCAGATCATAGGAGTTAAAGCTATTACCATGTTAGGCAGAAACTGTTTTTAAAAGAATTTGTTTATCACCTGTCTCCAGCTATTGCATACAAAGAACAAAGGCAGGCATTCTCTTCCACAACTCTGAGTGTGGAGGGTCCGGCACCAATTAACATTTCTCCAAACTTCTGGTTCAGTTCAGTTCAGTCGCTTGGTCATGTCCGACTCTCTGCAACCCCATGAATCGCGGCACAACAGGCCTCCCTGTCCATTACAAACTCCCGGACTTCACCCAAACTCATGTGCATCGAGTCAGTGATGCTATCCAGCCATCTCATCCTCTGTCGTTCCCTTCTTTTCCTGCCTCCAGTCTCTCCCAGCATCCGGGTCTTTTCCAATGAATCAACTCTTCGCATGAGGTGGCCAAAGTATTGGAGTTTCAGCCTCAGCATCATGCAAAAAATGAATGCAAATCAATCAGTATAAATATGACTGAAGGACAATGGTAAACTGAGAGTCGGCACTAAGTTTTCTCAACGTAGTTGTTGCTTTCTGTAATTGATAACAGGATTCTCTATTAAGGCTGTACCAATTATAGCAGGCAACAACTATGTTGAGAAAACTTAGTGCCCCACTCTGTTTAACATTGTCTTTCAATCATATTTATACTGATTTTTTTTCCTTCCTGTTTTGCTTTTCCCCCCATGTAATCAAATTTATCCATCTTTTCTTTCATAGTTTCTTTTTTATGTTTAGAAAGGCTTTCCCTATGATCAAATTGTCCTAAAAGATAATTTCTTTTAACATTCTTCTCTTTATGTTTAAACCTTTGATCCATCTGGAATTTAGTATAATGATTTACATAAGACTAAAGATTTACTCTTTTCTAAATATACTTAAGAATTATTTCAAAGGGCTTTTTTTATGTATAGGCTGCAAGCTTCATGGTGTAATTTTGTGTTTCTTTCGTATGCACACTAATGCTAGAAATGCCATCATTAGAGACTGTTTTTTTCAGCTGCCATTAAAATATAAACATCCTATGAAGGAGAAATACCTCAAGGTGTAGCAACCATTTCTTTGATTTAATGTAAATTGAAACTTTTCTAAGAGCAGAACAGAACATATGAGATGGATTTTGTAGTAAGAAAGTGGAAGATATAGCATTTCTCGAAGAAAAGAGACTAAGAAGAAAATTTGGCGTTGTTAGAGTGTGGAGCTAGTAGCAGAATATAATAAGTAATGAAGCCAAACGGGATGACAAAAGAGCCAGACACTGGTGGGTCTTACATGCTATTTTCAGAGGCTTAGACTTTTTGGGGGGCTTCCCAGGTGGTGGTTCTTCCAGTTAGGTAAAGATTCTAACTGCCATTATAAGGGGGAAGTAAGAGACCTGAGTTCAATCCCTGAGTTGGGAAGAACCCCTGGAGGAGGGCATGGCAACCCATGCCAGTACTTTTGCCTGGAGAATTCCATGGACAGAGGAGCCTGGCAGGCTACAGTCCACGGGGTTGCAAAGAGTCAGAAACAGCTGAAGTGACTTTGCACACACGGAGACTATCTTTTAGAGGAGGTAGGCAGTCATGGAAATGGTTAAACATGGTGATTCTGGTTTAAAGTAGATTATTCAGATGGCTTTATGGATAATTTAGTTGGAAACTAAGAGAAGGGAAACCACTTAGGAAGCCATAGAGGTAAACAAATTGAGAAGTAATTGAGCTCTGAATTAAGATTTTGAAAATTAATTGATAGCAGTGAGCTGAAGGACTTGAGAAATATTTATGTGGTAAAATTAGCATGTGAGGAGAGGGAAGAAGAGAGGCATGGATGAGACCTAGATTTCTAGTTTGTGTTTGGGATGGTGGCACCAATCTATGAAACAGAACTTGAAAAATGATTAGTGATTAGTCTTCAGGAAAATGAAGATTAAATACACACCCACCAAAATGGCCAAAATGAAGAAAAAAACTATAAACCATACTGACTATTGATGAGAATGGGAAAATTGGAACTTTTATATGCTGTTGGTAGTAGTAAAAATCAGCATAATCCTTTGGAAAAGTGTTTGGAAAAATCCAAGGTTAGATCAAACTTAAAACCTTGAGGCAGAAATCCCACTTCTAGATATATACTTAACAGAAATGTATAATATGTTCACCAAAAATCATGTACCTCAATTTTATAGCTTCACTAGTGATAATAGTCCTAAGCCTGAAACAATAAAAATGTCCAGCAGTAGTAGAATGTGAAAATAAATTGTAGTTTATTAATATAATAGAGTCCAAGTCCCTTGGACAGCAAGGAAATCAGACCAGTAAATCTTAAGGGAAATCAACCCTGAATACTCATTGGAAGGACTGATGCAAAAGCTGAAGCTCCAGTATTTTGGTCATCTGATGCAAACAAATGACTCAGTGGAAAAGTCCCTGATGCTGGGAAAGATTGAGGGAAGAAGGAGAAGAGGGTGGCAGAGGATGAGATGGCTGGATGGCATGCCCGATGCAATGGACATGAACTTGGGCAAACTTTGGAAGATGGTGAGGGACAGGGAGGCCTGGTGTGCCACAGTCCATGGGTCGCAAAGAGTCAGACATGACCGGGCGACTGAACAACAACAGCATGATAGAGTTTCATGTAACTATGAGAATAAACATGCTGCAGCTACATACAGCAACATGGATGAGTCTCATAAACATACTGTTTAGTTAAAGAAGCGGAGCACAAAAGGAATGTACTCTTCGATTTTATTTATATAGTGTTGAAAAACAAGCAAAATCAATCTATGGTATAAGAGGTCAAGATAGTAATACTTTTAAAATGGGAAGATAGTGATTAAAAAGAGTTGGGGTGGCGGCTACTGGCTGCTGGTTACCTATTGGCCATTTCTTAAAATTTATTTATTTATCTTATATTTTGGCTGTGATGATTCTTCGTTGCTCCATGAAGGCCTTCTCTAGTTGCAGCAAGTGACGGCTACGCTTTGCTGCAGTGCATGGGATTCTCATGGTGATGGCTTCTGTTTTTACAGAGCACAGGCTGTCGGCTCCCAGACTTCAGTAGATACAGGGCATAGACTCAGTCGTTGTGGTGCACAGGCCTAACTACTCTGCAGCATATGGGATCCTCCTGCACCAGGGATATGTCCAGGGTCCCCTGTACTGCAAGGCGGACTCTCAACCGTTGGACCCCCAGGGAAGCCCTGGCCTATGTTTAAATTGTTTTATGTTTTTTTGGGTACACTGGGTCTTTGTTGTTGTGCACAGGCTTTCTCTAGTTGTGGCACACGAGCTTAGTTACCCTGCAGCAGGAGAAAACTTCCAGACCAGGGATTGAACTCATGTCCCCTGTGTTGGCAGGCTGATTCTTAACCACTGAACCACCAGGGAAGTTCGTACTGGCCTATTTTCTGTTGTGCGTGCTGCTTACATGGCTGTCTCTTATACACATCTAGATGTGTATAAGAGACAGGATTACCAACAGTGCTGCTGCCTATTACCTTTCTCCTTTAAAAAATAACTTTATTAGGCATATTTTACATATCGGATAATTCAGTCACATCAAGTGTACAAATTGATTGATTTCTTAGTACATTTCTCAAGTTGAACAACAATCACCATAAATCAATTTTAGAGCATCTCTATCACTCCAGTGAATTGCTCACACCATTTTATGGATTAATTCCCCTTCACCACTCCCCATCCCCATCCCACCCCAAGCAATTACTAAACCTACTTCCTATCTCTATAGATTTGCCTTTTCTGGACATTTCATATAAATGGGATCGTGCAATATGTGGTCTCTGTGTCTGATGTCTTTCACCTAGCATAATGTCTTTGAAGTTTCTTAACATTATGGGATATATCATCAGTCTGTTTCTTATTATTTCTCAATAATATTCCATTGTGAGGCTTCCCAGGTGGCTCAGTGATAAAGAATCTGCCTGCCAATGCAGAATATGTAGGAGACTCTGGTTCAATATGTAGGTCAGGAAGATCCCCTGGAATAGGAGATGGTAACCCACTCTAGTATTCTTGCTTGGGAAATCCCATGGACAGAGGACCCTGGTGGGCTACAGTCCATGAGGTTGCAAAGAGTCAGACATAACAGCACATATGCACGTGAGGATATATATATAATATAAATATAGCTATATATATATAGTTAGCCAAAAAGTTCATTCAGATTTTTCCACAAGATGTTACCAAAACAATATTTTGTTCATCTACTCATCAATTGATGGATCTGCATGTTGTTTCCAATTTGGAGCTCTTACGAGTAATGTTAAAAAAACTACCATGTAAGTCTTTGTGTGGATTTATGTTTTCACTTCTCTTGAGTATATAACTAGGAGTGAAATTGTTTTTCTTGAATTTATCATCGTCTCCTTAACCATGGAATTCCTTTAACATGATGGGTCACTCTATGTGCCATCTGACTCCTCCTTTTGAAAGTCAAAGTGAAAAAGAAGGGTGGATCAGGTAGCCAAGAGATATTTGGGGGCAGAATTCCCCTAAGGTGCTAGATAAAAATTTTCCCTGAGGGAAAGAACAGCCAGAAACGGACAAAACATTTTATCATAAAATTGTATCATAAAATACTAAAGCAGTTATGTTGTATTATGGCAACATTTGTTGTTCCCCATGTCCTCTCATTTGTTTTTGTAGTCCACACTGGGATCACTCATTTACCTTTAACAAAAGGTTCCCAACATTAAGGCATAAAATGTAAACTCCTTAGCTTGCTTTTAAAGGTCCTAATATGTAATTTCAATACCCCACTCAGTCAGGACCTAGTCAGAAAACAGTCCTTGCCAGGTAGTTCAAAAGAGGAAAATTTATATAGGAAACTTTTTACACAGATGTTGAAAGAACTAAAAGGCCACCTAAGAAGCTGCCACATCCCTAGGGCTGGAGGGACAGTGGAAAGAAAGGTGGTATTGAAGTCAAGGGGTACCTGTGCATTCTTGTCCCCAGCAGGCGGCGCCGGAATGGTGGTACTTGGATTAGGAGCCACCACTTTTAGCTTTATTTTCCCCCAGAATTAAAAATCATTATCAACATGAGGGAATTAATTCTTAGATTTTGGGGCAAAGCAGAAGGAACAATAGGCTTTTCTTTGTGAAAATGAATGTTTGTTTAAGATGGCAAGTACCTCAATAAAATGTGATATCTTGATGCTTTATCATTAAATGATAACATTGGTTAATTTAATAATTTCCATAGATTTGCTTTCTCTGCTTTGAAACAACAGACGATTCTACTAGCTGAAACGTCGAATTAGGAGACATTCATATCATTCCTTTCAGTCCCTTTGTGTCTTCACTTTCATGCCTCTCCTTTCTTTTTTAGCAACTGGACAGATTAATTTTACACATTGTTACCATGTTTCCCTACCCAGATATCAGAACAGCAATCTAACAGAAACTAGTGTGCTCAGGATGGAGACAATGGGAAAGAATGTTGAAAATCAGAACTGCCCTGGAAAAATGCAAAACATATGCTTTCCTGTATCTGGAATCCTGTGATTTTCTTATCCTCAATTATATCTCTCAGCTGTTCCAAGCTGCCTCCCCTGCCACCCCATCCCACCTCACCCCCAACACACCAGCAGTTAGGTATAGCTTAATTAATTTAAATACAATATTGGGGATTGCTCTGTAACTACTACCATCCAATATACTAACGTGGTTCCAATACAAGTTGCTCTGATGATGTAAGCTTTGGAATTATAGGATTTTCTATAAATTATTTTCTAAAGTACTTATAAATCTGGTCAGATTTAAAGGATTTTCCTATTTCCATTCCCTTACCTCCCGTTAGTTTATCCACCTGCACACTCTATAAACATCCAGAAAGTGTGTTAGGCCCTAAGTACAAAGATAAATAGAGCTCAGTGTATCCCATGAGCTAGAGGAAGAGAGACAGTAAAACACATAAATGATGATGAGTCCTAAGAACTACAGTAATATGAACAATATTAGTCATGGCGACCCACAGGATGAAGAAATTGCCTGAGGAAGGATGATACTGCAGGAATGCCTCTACAAGGAAGTGACATCAGAATGGAATCTTCAAAGTTAAATAGGAGTTTGCTAAACAGATGAGACAGTGCAGAGGGAAACATAATGGCTAGACCAGAAGCTGAAATTCGTTCAGAACCACAGAAAGGACAGCATGAAACTGCAAAGACAGACCCAGAGGAGAACCAGGCTTGCTTGTGAGGAACATTCTGTAGAGTAGGAGCCGCTGAGGCGTCTTCTGTAGCAGAATGCAGAGGACCTCTGGTGTCCATCCAGCACTACCCTACTCCTGGGAACCACTTTCACAAGTCCTCAGCATGAGAGCAGCCATCGTCTCCCAGAATTTCATGACCCTGCCTCCTTGGCCCAAGTGATTGGTCTAGAGGTGGAGAACTGACCAGCAATACACCAATCACAAGATCTCAGCTCCCCTGCCTGACTGATCGGCCAGGGTCTAGGTGCATTGTAACACAGGCAGGCTCAGGGGAGGGTTTCTTTTCTTGTTCCTGAGAAAGCTTGAAACACAGGGTTGTGCTGCCAGAGGATATTCTCCTACCTGGTAGAGAAAGCCATTTCTATCTAAAATCGTGAATATTCAGTTTTGGGCACACACAGAGAAGCAAAAACATGAGCCACTGAGAGAAGGAGAATTGTGACAGCTTTTAATACCCTTCTAGACTGGGAGGCCTCCAAAGCTACCTTGTTTCCCCCTTCCTAAAACTTAGTTCTTCGGGGAGTTTTTTTACTGTGTCATCCACTACCCAAACCCCTCCCAAGTCTTATAATTGCTTGAGCTACTTTGAATTCATGTTGACAGGGGCACCCAGATTCACTGACCAGTGTTAAGGTTCTGATTCACCCTCCACATGAAATGCCTACAGCTCCTCACCCTGCATGGAAAGAGGGGCATTACCTAAAGCCCCATATGTCTTAATAAATCCATTTTCAGAAGTCTCATGACAAAAGAATACTAAGCAAAAAATGTCATTCTTGGAAAGAGAATCCTAACAACAAAAAGCAACAGCTATTGTAAGGATACTTAAGGATCATTTCCTTAAGCTACTAAACCAATTACACAAGAAGCAAATAAAAGTACAATTGTAATTCTAAGACAACAAGCAGACAGGGACACAGGGTTAAAAAATTAAAATTAAATTTAAAAATACATTTTGATAGAGGGAAAAATATTCTTGTTTCTCTCAAGAAACACTGATCAATAAGAGATAAGTATTCAGAATATATATTAAGATGTCAAGTCGAAGTGCATTCTTTGCCTATGCTAAAGACCAATTGCTTGAAAAAATACTCTGGAACTAAACTTGGCTTCTGTTCCTTTAAGAAAGAAATAGGTGATCTCTGTCGACGTTAGGGGTCAGGTTGGAAAGGCCTTTGCAAGCAAAGTGCTGAGTTATCCAACTGAGCTGACTGGAGCCTGGCTGTCTCGAGCCCTGGGCAGATAGCACACCAAAGCACTGGCCTCAGATTCTCAAGGGCAAACCCCAAAGAGACCACGTTCCTGTAACCTGGCCTGAGTGTTCCCACAGCACAGAAGCGAGACTGTCTCTGACTTGCCAAAATCCATCTGAAAAGGCATACCCCACTGGCGGCAGCCTCTTCTCTCAAGGATTCTGGGAGAATATCCAGACAGAAGCACTTCATGTGGGGCAGAGAGCCATTGCTTTAGCATCCTGCTTCCTCTCCTGGCAGACAGACACTTTTCCTTTTGTCTGTTGTAGAAACTAGAACTGGATCATGTGCCTAGGATACCTAAAAGATAGAAATCAGTGACTGAGGTAAAAACTGCAAAGAAAGTTGTTGGAGGGGCAGAGAAAGAGGAAGGAGGGTGAAGGTGACTTTGTCTGAGATAGGCAGATCCCATGAGTCGAGCTA
The DNA here is from genome assembly GCA_006410675.1 of Oreotragus oreotragus. Taxonomy (NCBI): domain Eukaryota; kingdom Metazoa; phylum Chordata; class Mammalia; order Artiodactyla; family Bovidae; genus Oreotragus; species Oreotragus oreotragus. The sequence goes on from SJYX01005054.1 coordinate 302,378, forward strand.
ATGCCTTCAAGGAGCTTCTGTGGGGAGGCTGAGATGGATCCAGCTTACTCAAGGGATTTCCATTGGCACAGGAAAGCAGGCCATGTAAAATACTGGCACTACCTGCTGTGTGTAGTGTGAGTCTCCTGTCTTTACCTGAGGATGAAGTGGTTATCATTTTGCTGGCAAGGGAGCACTGAACTACAGTTGAAATGAAAGCCAGTTCTTGCTGCTTGGCTATTTGAAAGCCCTTCCTCCTCAGGCTTGGAGCATTCTAGGATCTCTCAGAGATGCCCCAGATCTGACCACTATTAATCCAGCGACGAAGCTTTTATTTATTAAAAATAGTTTTGTTATTGTTTTTCTAGTTTTACCTACTCCTTGGAGGAAAAAAATCAAGGAACTATAGAAAAGTAGAGTGTTAAAAGTAAAAATAACCCAAAGCCTATAAACCAAATAAACATTTTGACAAATAACCCTTCCATTCCTTTCTCCTTCCCACCCTTCTCCTTTCTCACATATTTGTTGAACACCTACTATGTGACAGGCACTAGAGAGAATAGTGTCTCTGTCCTCATGCCTTAGAGTCTAATGTTCCTTGAAGATCTCCACCTCTCTGTGTGTAAACACACACATAGAAGTATACATATACATATATATATGTGCGTGTGTGTGTGAAAGTGTTAGTTGCTCAGTCGTGTCTGGCTCTTTGTGACCCCATGGACCATAGTCCATCAAGCTCCTCTGTCCATGTTCTCTATAAAAGTGAAAGTGTCAGTCACTCAGTTGTGTCCGACTCTGCGACACCATGGATTTTAGCCCACCAGGCTCCTCTGTCAATGGGATTCTCCAGACAAGAATACTGGAGTGGGTTGCAATTCCCTTCTAAACATCATAAAAAAGAAGCTATGAAAGAAAAGATGGATAAACTTGATTCTGTTCAGTTTAGTCGCTCAGTTGTGTCCGACTCTTCACGACCCCATGAATCGCATCATGCCAGGCCTCCCTGTCCATCACCAACTCCTGGAGTTCACTCAGATTCATGTCCATAGAGTCAGTGATGCCATCCAGCCATCTCATCCTCAGTCGTTCCCTTCCTCTCCTGCCCCC
>SJYX01005055.1:0-10041 GCA_006410675.1 Oreotragus oreotragus
ATTGGAAAGATCACCTTGCCAAGTTTCTTTGATGAGTTCAGACAAATGCATCTGAATATTTCCATCAAGTGGAGGGTAGAGGATCAAGCATGAATTTTATTTTTATAGCAATTCTGACAAGAGGCTTCTAGAATAAACTTCATATATTTCCTCTCCAACTTGGTAACCACAACATCTGTTTGTCTCCATTGGCTTTTGGCCATTGATCTACTGTCTCTAGTATGAGATACCTACGATCCCTCGTAAGACCACATGACAGAGACGAGCAGTTCTCAAGTGATTTTAGTCATGGAATGAATCACAGCCAAGTCATGGCCTGGTTATGTCATCTAGAGTTATTGGAGAGGGGCTTAGTTTGGTGTTTTTCTCTGATTTGGGGGACTGAATTATTCATAGTAGCCATTTATGTAGGCGAGAAAAAGTCAAGAGGTTTAGATTACCGAACCAAAAGTCACTCAGTCGTGTCTGACACTTTGCGACCCATGGACTGTAACCCACCAGGCTCCTCGGTCCATGGGATTCTCCAGGCAAGAATACTGGAGTGGGTTGCCATTTCCTTCTCCAAGGCACCTTCCTGACCCAGGGATCAAACCCAGGTCTCCCGCATTGCAGGCAGATGCTTTAACCTCTGAGCCACCAGGGAAGCCCGAGGTTTAGATTGGAACCCAGCAAACACATTTGTACTTATGCAATATAATACATGATTTACTTTTTAACTAGAAGAGCCACCAAAAGAAACTAACTGTTTTTCATAAATTTAAGAAACAAAAGACTAGCTACAGTTAAATATATATGTATATATTTAAAGTAAGCATTTTCAAAACTCAAAACACTATTTTTGCAAGTTTAAAAAAAATGAATAACTTTGCCACAACATTATTGCTACTTCTAAAAATATGGTTTGCAACATCTTCTTAGTATAAGTAAAAGTTCAGGAAAGGTTGTGGCTCAACTGATAAAGAATCTGCCTGCAATGTGGAAGACCTGGGTTCAATCCCCTGGAGAAGGGAATGCCTACCCACTCCAGTATTCCGGCCTGGAGAACTCCCTGGACTATTCCGTGGGGTCACAAAGAATCAGACATGACTGAGCGGCTTTAAACAAAACAAATGCATTCAAGATTGGTAGTGTCAGAATCTTCCAATAGCCTTCAATCTATACTTTGATCAAGGGTTCTCTTGATTTTTGTGTGTCTCATTGGATTATTGCTTAGTTTTGCTTTTTCCTGGCTGACCACACCCTGACCAGCTGTGAAAGATCATTTAGCTGCATTTTTCCCTTCTCCTTCTTTTACTTCTTCTTTTAGTTTAACAGAAATTGTTTACATTACCCCGGATGGTTCCAGTGGTAAAGAATCCACCTGCCAGTGCGGGAGATACAAGAGACCCACGTTCAATTCCTGGGTCTGGAAGATCCCCTGGAGCAGGAAATGGCAACTCACTCCAGTGTTCTTGCTTGGAAAATTCATAGACAGAGGACCCTGGTAGGTTACAGTCCATTATATGGCAAAGAATCGGACATGCCTGAGCACAGCACTGAATGGAAAATATCAGCGAGGTCTCCTCAGAAGTGGGAAGGCTAGCATGGGAAGTCTAGGCTAGTGGCGTGAAATGACTCCTCTCTAAGGTCCTGATCAAAGCATGTTCCCCTGGGTTTCTGAGCTGAGGTGTGCTGATCTGCATTTTCCTCCACCTCCAGTCCTAGCCTCTTGTCTGATAACTCTGAGGCCCACTATGTGCTTCTGGTTTCTGTTATGGCCAGTCACTGTTCCTCAGTCCTGGATGCAAAATGAGTACCTTCTGCTCCCTTTGTGTCTATGACACCTCCTAGTTTCTGGGTCGTATCTTTTGTTATGCTTCTCTCATGTGACCTTGGTTTGTCTCTGGCCCAAATTGAGTCTCTTGGATTCTGCCCTCTTGACCTTCTTCCCAGTTGGAGCTGTATCTTGTCACACTGTGCTAGAACTGAGGAAACCTGGAGCAACTTGGTTGATGTGGCATCCACCCTCAGGCAGCCCACAGACTAAGGGGCAAGGCAGAACTTCATTCATTAATTATAGTATTAATCCCTCATGCTCTAATTCTAAATTGTCTAAAATTTTGAAACGGTTTTTTCCTTTCTCTCCAGCTTTCGTGTTAGTTATTTCTAAACTTTCCAACACTCACTCATTTAAAGTAAGGCTGGTTCCAGATCTGGCAGCTTTTCTGCTTTCAGGCGCTCACTAAATCCCCAACTTCAGGGTCAACAGTAAGAAAAGGCACTGAACAGATGGATTTGACCTTAGAGTGCCCTTTGTCATGAAAATGCCTTGATCCCCAAGCTTTGACTCTCAGCGTTTCTTTACTCTTCAAAAACTTTCATCCATATGAAAATACCCCATGTGAATCTGCATGCTGACTGAGGAGAAAATAGGAAGAAATAAATCTAAGTTGTTAACAGAAGAGAATTCTCCAATTCAGAGGCATGTTTCCCCTCTACACTTAACCTTTATACTTTTGCCTGTAATATTTTCTGGAAAGCATCTTAGAAAATATGCAGAGTCTTAGTTATATTTATGGTAAAATCAAATGCAGTGAGATTAAATGAATTGTCCAAGGGCCCACACAAATGGAGGGCAGATCCCAGAACTCCGCACTCATCCTCTTGTGTTCTAGCCATTGGGATTCTCTCTCGGTCTCTCTTTGTTCCATCTGCCAAAGTATGACCAGAGCAGAAAACATCCTCCACCAATTTAGTCAGGCTCCCTGTTTGATGATTGTCTTGTTCTGAGACCATCTTGTGTATTGCCACATTTGAAGCTCCAGTTGGAGCTTCATTCCCCTTTGGGGGCAGCTTCTTCCAAAGAATTGACCCTCTGACTGAGCCAGGAGGAGCATGGCTAAGCTGGAAGTTACAAGCTGCATTATTTAAAGTGTGTCATCCCTTCAGATCTTTATAAGGCTGGGGAGAAAACCTATGCCTTACAAGGCTCCTAAATATATCTCTGATCCTGTAAATCCAAATTGGTTGCTGCTAGATTTACTCTCATGTAAAACTTTATCTGACAGCTTTCTCTATCTGACTGTAGAAGAATACCACTACAATATTTTAACGTTTATTAACTGGAAATCCACGACATTTTAGTCTGCTTATGTTTAACTACCACACCAAAATCAATTTAATTATAATGTTTAAAGATCTGGCAACTATGAAAATAAATGTCATTCAGGATCAAGGTCAAGACCGTTCTGTATTCTACAAACCCTCAATAAGCAGTTCTTACCCAGCTACATTGTATCTATGACTCATCTCTCTTTCTCTTTCTCTCTCTATTTTTTTTTTTTCCAGCAGCTCTAGCCACCTTGCTCTTCTGCATTCACTCACCTCAATAATTTTCAGTTGCTGCTTCCTATGCCCCCAGCTCTCTGCAGGGCTTATTTTCCTATCTCTCAAGTATGTTCCAAATGTCATCTCCTCAGTGATAGCTTTCCATGACTACTAAGCCTAAAATGGAAAGTGATTTTTCCCTGCCCCAGACCAGTACAATCCCTGCTCATTTTCTATTTTTATTTTTCTCCATAACACTAAACACCAATTGACTATTCATTTTTATTATTTATTGCTAGTATCTTTCCTTTGAATTAAGTGCTGTGATAATAAAAGGATTTGTCTGCTCTATCTACAGCTATAAACAATTCTGGTTATATAGTCATCTACTATACTCAATAAATATTTCCATGTACCTTTATTTATATGGATTAATGAGTGAACTCTTGATATTTTATATCTTAAAGTTGGAAAGAGGTCCCCAAAGTCAATTGATACCATTTTCAACTAGGATTTCCTCATTGGTATATGCAAATTTCTACATTCAAATGTTATATCTCCTCAACTATATTGTAAATTTTGGGGGAATAGAAGCCTTGTATGTCAGTCTTTGTATTACCTATAGAATTTAGGGCAATAGTTTATTTTGTTTGGCCACAGCATGTGACTTGGGGGATCTTAGTTCCCCAACCAGGGATCAAACCCAGGCCCTAAGCAGTAAAAGCATGGAATCCTAATTACTGGACTGCCCAGGAATTCCCCAGGGCAGTATAGTCTTAACACAGATTTATAGAAAAATTGATTGGTATAAAGCCAAGAAAAAATGACTTTAATGTGCTATTTCTACCTTTATGATTTTTTTCCCCTAACGATTTGTATTCATTAGGATTTGGGAGCAAAGTATATCTACAACTGTGTTTTTAAAAGTTAAAGTATAATACATGTTCATACTTTGTTTCCAATAAATTTTATTAAACTACTTTCAAAATGCTAATTCATGGCTCAATGATATTCTAAACACAAAAAATATAAAAATTCTCTTCTATTTTGGCTTAATCAATATTCTATATCACAGATTTATATGTCTATATCATGATCTTCACCTTGTATTTTTCATGCATTTAAGTACTTTTAGAAAAGAGTGCTTTTATACTCACACACATACACATGCACCACACACATGGGATAATAAGTGACTCTGAAACAAACCTTGAAAGGAGCTGAAGAATGCCAAATACTGTTCTAATCCAGGGGCCAAGCCAGATGTCACTTAAAAACAACAGTGCAATAATTTATACACTTAATTATTCCCCTGGGAAAATGAAAAGAACTTATGGGAAAATGAAAAGGAGATCTGTTTTGTGTCAAGTAAAATTCTCCTCAGTAAAGTTCAAACATGTATGTATAAATGTACCTAAAATTAATTCAACGTCCCAAAGGAGGATGATATTATATTCCAAAGATCATTAAATCAGAATGAATTTGAAGGTGAACCTGTGGACTTAGCAGGGTGAAAGCCGAAGGTTAGTTTCTTCATTTGCTCTTGTACCCTCCTAAGAGGGATGTACAACTGGGCTTCGTGCGCAGGGTGAGGGCAGTGATACTGTCTTTGGCTATTTCCAACACTGTTCCTTGCACTACCAGATATCAGAAGGTGTAAGTAGAATGAATACATAAATACAAAAAAAGAAAATGTATAGGATCTGTCATCTGGAAGGATTGTGAGTTTTATCAGCTCATACAGACATTTAGTGGACCTACTGTAACTATCACTTAAACTCTCCTGATTTCATTATCAAATAAAAACTATTTTAATTAAATGAATAATAAAATGTTTTAGTTCAAGAGGTTATGGTGGTGGTTTGCATGAATAATAAAATGTTTTAGGTCAAGAGGTTATAGTCCTGAAGAATTTCTTTTCAAACACATTAGTTTTCTTTTAATGATATAATATTAAAAATTGCAACTAAGTTTACTTTCCTTGTAAAAAGAATTTCTTCTTTTTTTCTTTTTCATTCCTTAAGTGTAGTTGTTGTACAATATTCTTTTAGTTTCAAGTGTACAGCATAATGATTTGACATTTATATCCATCACAATGTGTTTATTATAAGTTTAGTAAGCATTGCTCACCATAAAAAGTTATTACAATACTGTAGACTGTATTTCCTATGCATTACATCCCTGAGGCTTATTTATCTTATAAAAGGAAGTTTGTACCTCTTCATTCCATTCACACTCAATTCTTTGCCCTCCTCCCCTGGGCTTCCCAGGCGATACTAGTGGTAAAGAACCAGCCTGTCAGTTAGGAAAGGTAAGAGACAAGGGTTCAGTCACTGGGTTGGGAAGATCCCAGGGAGGAGGAAATGGCAACTCACTCCAGTATCCTTACCTGGAAAATCCCATGGACAGAACATGACGGGCTACAGTCCATAGGATCGCACAGAGTCAGACATGACTGAAGTGATTTAGCACCCATATATACCTCTCTGGTAACCAGAGTATTTACTTTTTGTATTCAGATGGTCTTTACATTGTGTGCAATTACAGTTATAATTGTTATATCTTCTTGTTGGGTTGATCCCTTTATCATTATGCAATAGCCTTCTTTGTCTCTTGCTACAGTCTTGTTTTAAAGTCTGTTTTGTCTGGTATAAAATTTCTATTTCAACTTTCTTTTCATTTCTGCTTGCATAGATTGCCTTTTTTTAATCCTCTCACTTTTAGTCTGTGTGTATCTTTGGATCTGAAGTGAGTCTTTTATAGGTAGAATATATTGGGTCTTGTTTATGAGTCATTCAGCCATTTTGTCTTTTGAATAGAAAACTTAGCCCATTTATATTTAAAGTAATTAATGATAGTTATGGTTGGTCTTGTTATCATCTTGTTAATTGTTTTTTGGCTGTATTTACGATTATTTTTATTCTTTCTTCTTTTGCTTTTTTTCTGTTGTGATTTGATAACTACCTTCAGGGTTTTGTTTGGACTCTTTCCTCTTTTGTGTTTGTATATCTATCTATTACAGATTTTTGGTTTGACTTACATATATCAACCTATATATATATATGTATGATTTTTAAGTTCAAATGTATAATAAAAACCCTGCATTTTACTCTTCCTATGTTTAATATTTTTTACATTATGCATGTGTGTGCATTTGACATTATATTTTCTGTCATTTTTGTGTGTATCCCTTGAATACCTATTATGGATATAGATGATTTAGGTGGGTATTCTACCTTTATTATGTTCTCACCTATACTGAAGAGAGTTTTCCTTTAGTAATTTTTATATTTCTAGTTGTGGTCTTTCTTTTCCACTTAGAAGAGTCCCTTCAACATTTCTTGTAAAACTGGTTTACTGGTGCTGAACTCTTAGCTTTTGCTTTTCTGTAAAACTTTGTATCTCCTTCAACTGAACAGAGTAGTCTTCATTGTAGGTTTTTTCCTTTTATCACTTTAAATATGCTATGCCATTCCCTCCTACCCTGCAGAGTTTCTGGTGAGAAGTCAACATATATTCTCATTGGAGTTGCCTTGTACATTTTGTACAAGGAAACTATTGCTTTTTTTCTTGTCGCCTTTAACATTCTCTTTAACTTTTTGTCATTTTAATTACAATGTGTTCGCTGTGGATTTCTTTGGATCGATCCTGTATAAGACTCTGTGCTTTCTGGAACTGGATGTCTGTTTTCTCTTACAGGCTGGGGCAATTTTCATCTGTTATGTCTTAAAATATGCTTTCTGTCCTGTGTTTCTTTTCCTCCTGGCACAACTATAATATGGATATTAATATGCTTGACATTGTTCTAGAAGTCTCTTAAACGGTCTTCCTTTTTTTTTTCTTTTTCTTTTCTTTTTTCTTCAGGTTGTGTGATTTCCACTATTCTCTATTCCACTTAATTTGCTGATCCATTTCTCTGTATAATCTTAACTACTGTGGATTTATTCTAGCTTATTTTTCACTTAAGTTAGTCTATGCCTCGGCTTAGTTTCGTCCTTCTTTGAATTTTCTAAGTCTTTGTTAAACTTCTCACCCTGTTCATCCACTTTTCTCTCACATTCTTTGAACATCTTTATGGTCATTACCTTGAACACTTATTGCATATGCTTTTGTCTCCACTTAGCTCTTCTTCTGGGGTTTCAGCTTGTTTCTTTGTTTCAAAACATTCCTCTGTCACCTCATTTATTCTGATTTTTTATTTTTATTTCTGTGTATCAGATAGGTCAACTACATTCCCTGATCTTTATCTTGGAGAAGTGCCCTTATAGAGATGTTTTGTGGGGCTGAGGAGCACATTCCCCTCTTTCACCAGAGCCATGTGCCCTAGCGATGTTTCCTTTGTGGCCTGTATGGACTCCTCTGTTGTGACTTGGCTGCCCACTGTTGGCATGCTGATAGGCAGGGCTGGCCCCTGGCCTAGTGGCTGCCAGATTGTGCCTGCTGTGGAGGCTACTGGCCCCACTGGTGTTTGCGGATGGATCCCCATATAGCTGGCTGCAGCCACAGGGGTTCCTGGAGTTAGTGCCAGCCCACTGGTGGGCTTCAGAGAGGCTGGATGCAGGGGGCTGGTGTGTCAGCCTGCTGATATGCATGGCTATAGCCATTTTCCTAGGGCTGTTGCCTGCCTACTAGTTCATGAGACCAGGTCAAAGGGCTAGTGATGTCCTATTGTTGGGCATAACTGGACCCTGGGGAAGCTGACTGAGGGACTGGCTTGCCCCAGAGATGGTATTGGCCTGCTCATGGACTAGGTGGATTTGGTGGACTAGTTTTAGCTCACCGGTGGGTGAGGCTGGGAAGGGAAGGTGGTCCTGGCACTGTTTCCTGCCTGCTAATGAGTGAAGCTGGTTCTGGGGCTAGTGCTGGCCCACAGGTGTGCAGAGTGGGATCATGGCTGGCTAGAGAACTCCAGGAACCCAGAGCTAGGATCCCAGAGCTAGTGTCTGCTATTGGTGGGTAGGACCAGGCCCCAGTGAAACTGGCTAGGGATCTAGAAATCCCAAAGTAGTGTCATCTCACTGGTGGGCATGGCCTGGGCCAGGTTTTTGCACCCCTAAGGGCTCAAGGAAGGGTCTATGGCTATTGACTACATACTGGTGGGTGCAGTTGTTTCCTTGCACAACTGACTGCTTGATCTGGGGATGGGGACAGGGAGATGTCCCAGGACTTATGCAGAATGGCTGGTGTGTGGGCCAGATCCCAGCTACTAGTTAGCTAGAATAAAAAGTCCAAAATGTTACTTTCCAAGATCCAGTGTCCTCATAGTAGAATGAGTTGCCCAGGATGGCTGCTTTTGATATCCATCTCAAGTGCTAATCACTTAATGGTGTCCAAGGCTCCCCTGTCCATGGGATTCTCCAGACAAGAATGCTGGAGTAGGTTGCCGTTCTTTTCTCCAGGGGATATTCCCAACCCAGGGACTGAAGCTGGGTCTCCTGCATTGCAGGTCGATTCTTTAGTGTCTGTGCCAGCATGGAAGCCCCTCTGTCTCACAGGGAGTCCTAGCTGCCTGTTGCTTTTCTGGGAGGCTCGCTAAGATTAACAAGTGTGTCTGACCATAACCCCTTTCATGTTACTGCTTCTCTCCTGGGTCTTGCAGTGTGTGAGGTTTTGTGCGCTACCTAAAGGACAGGCTCTTTATTCCAAAAGCTCTCTGGATCTCCAAAAAGTAAGTCCCACTGACCTTCAAAGCCAGATGTTCTAAGGGATGGTCTTCTTAGTGCAGGATCCCTGGGGAGTAGACCCCTTGCTTCTTGGGGAGAATCTCTGCAGTTGTGATTATCATCTTGTTTATAGATTGCCTACCTGAGGGTATGGTTCTTGACTATACTATGCCTCTGGCCCTACTACCTGGCTTGTTATGATTCATTCCTTTTGTCTTCAGTTGTGGAANGGAGAATCTCTGCAGTTGTGATTATCATCTTGTTTATAGATTGCCTACCTGAGGGTATGGTTCTTGACTATACTATGCCTCTGGCCCTACTACCTGGCTTGTTATGATTCATTCCTTTTGTCTTCAGTTGTGGAATATCTTTGCTGCTAGTCTTCACATCCTTCTCATCAGTAGTTGCTCTGTAAATAATTGTAATTCTGGTGTGTCCATGGAAGAAGGTGAGCTCAGGATCTGCCTGCTCTATCATCTTAGCTACTCCCTTTTCTCTGGGGATCTGGGTTTTGACTGGAACACATCTCTGCTCTTCCTACCTATTTTGATATGGCCTTACTATTATTTTTTGCTATCTTATTTGTAGAAAGTACATTTTGCTAGTTTTCAGGTTATACTCAGAGATATTTGTTTTATATACTTTTAGTTTTAGTGTGTCTGTAGGAAGTAGTAAGGTCTTCCTACTCTGTCAAACATGATCCAGGGCTCTAGTTCTGATGAATTTAATAAACTCATTTTAAAACATATATGAATAATAATTTATGAAGTGTAAAGTCTTGCTATTTTTATTGAATGTAAGATTTTTTAGGTTAAAATATTTAAATTAAAAATTATATTAAAATTTAAATATGTAATCTTAGTAGAAAAATAAATTTTAACTTTTTTGGCTTTTGATGCAAATAAACTCAAAAATTAATTTAATGTGAAGTATTAAAAAATTTAAACAGTTGTAACAATGCAGTTTTAAAACTGATCATATATGAATAAATCACCTTCCTGAATGTGTTTCTTTTATTAAAGTTTTGATATAAATTTCAGAAAATAGTTGATCATAATTATTAAAAGACATT